>CM067077.1:18929395-19208699 GCA_033980235.1 Diadema setosum | reverse complement strand
GAGCTTTAGGAGAACCTTGAATGCTGAAGAAGAAGAAGATTAAATAAGCTTTACCTCGAGGCATATTTACATCGTTTGCGACGTGATTCTGCACGACTGCAGTTCGTATAACACTACAGACTCCCACTAGGTCTAGACTTTAGTCCAGCAGTCCATTTCAACAGAAAGCACAATCATGAGTGGGCTTCACATCATTCTTTCCTATGCGGATATTGCAGCTGCTGGAAGGTGACTTGATGATTTTGTACTTGTATTTGAGCCTAGGTAGTCTAGTATGGGCTTGATTGCAATTTGATGCATAAATTGTGTATGAATTTGGGCCAGGAATAAATTGTTTTGAGACCCTGTGATAATGATCTTCCATAGGCTAATTTTCCAGTTTGTCTTCTGACGGGTTAACTGCAACCAGCCGAATGATTTGTGTTAAGACTGCTCCCACAATATAACTGTGTGAAAGAGCACCTTGCTTGAGGTTTACTGACGGGTATGTCGGAGCCCAGAGGAAATGTACTGGCCGTGGGGCCCGTTTCATTAAGTATGAACGCAACTTGGGTTTGGCTCGCACTCGATTCACTGAATTATACTTCATAGATTAAGAAGGAGATGGAGCATAAGATAAATCTTAAATCTTCATGTTATGATACAGGCCCCTGGTGTCACACTTTCAGAAAAATTCATCTGTCCAGAGGAGTTTTTTTTTTTTTTTTTTTTTTTTTTTTTGACATAATTCACGACTCTCCTCTGTATACAAATGTGTAGGAGGGGATTCCATCATGAAGCCAGACGTAGTCTTTGTGGAACATATCCCCAACAACAAGATACAGACTGATCTTTCAAAGTTTCAGTCAAACTATTTATGGACTACATTGTACTTAGAATGTGTAAATCTTCACATATCACATGATGCCCAGTGGGCCACAGTGTTGCCTTTGTACATCCCGAGAAAGTCCACCCCTAAAATTAGTGTTTCAGTAATTTCTAGATGTGATCTTTGTAAGCTTGGGTTGGGGATGTGTATTATCCGAAGGGTCTTTTTTAAGTCTTTATGATAATTAATTCATACAAATCGTTGCATTTTAGCAACCCATTATACTCTCATTGCATTGTCATGACTTTCATATACAGGGGCTGGTGAAGTTTTGTTTTCTTCTTCTTCTTTTTTTTTTTTTTTGGGGGGGGGGGGAACGAGACAAACATGGGGGCTCCAGCCACCCCCCCCCCCCCCTATATTATGTACTGGGCAATTCCGCAGTTAGTAACGTTACATTTGAACAAATTTAGATATTTGTTTTTACCACTAAATTACCATTTATTCATTTCAAGTCAAAATTATGTCAAAAACATGTTCATCCTTCCCAGGTTTATGATACAGAAAAGAATGAACACAATCCAAGAAATATTAGAATTGCTATAGCAACTTAAAGGGCTGGTTAGTAACGTTACGAAAAAAGGATCATGACAAAAAAATCAATGTCTTGTAACAAAAAGTGTGCAAAAATTCAAGTTACTTCAAACAAAGTGTTGCATTAATTTCAATTACTGCATCATGACAAATGTTCATGCAAATTTTTTTAGCAGTTCGACTGATAACTTTTTAGCTAGACCCCCAAAAGCATGGTTAGTAACGTTACGGTTAGTAACGTTACATTTGTCCGGAGTAATTCCGCAGGTCATTTCACCCTTTTGTAATTGACAAAATGTCACATGACTTCTGGAGTATTTAAATGTATTCATCTTTTACCCTTTAGCAAAACTTTGAGGAAAAAATTTCAAAGTAACCCACTGTTATTTGCATTCAAGTGAATTTCAGCGCCCCCAGTCCCACATGTACATTTTAAATGATGGTTTTAGATCTCGCAAAATCAATAAATACGAAAAATAAAATCTACTGAATTTGAAAGACCCTAATGATTGGTGAACATCCATGGCATTAGTTGATACCTAGATCAAAGGGTAAGATAAAGAGGCACATTTCTTTTATCCATGTCATGTCCATCTAACTGCGGAATTGCCCTACTGGTTTGCTGTACACAGTACAAGTATAGGCTTACAATTGTATGTGTATTTCATATGTTCTTCCTGAAAATGAATGAGCCATACTTATTTCTTTGTACTGCAGAATCTTCGAATTGTTGGGAAGTCTCAACTCACCAAAAATTAAACTCGTGAAGATATATGGAATGCAATTTTTCTAACCCTGTCAAGTTAGATCTTGTTTTAGAGATATTTGTCTTGTGAGTCTTGTGAGTCGTGTGAGTGCTGTGTATCATTATTGTATCTTTTTCTTGCTTCCTCTCACTTGTTTTCTTTTGTGTCAATCCACAGCCGTGCTTGTCGTGGCATTGATGAGGAAGCAGATGTCTGCCCCCTAGATATCCCAGAACTTGCTGATCAGGATATTGCAGTAACTGCTGAGAGCAATACTGCAGAGCACACCGTTCAGACCATTAACCCGAAACAAAGCAAGGTGCAGATGTCTGCCTTCATGGAATAAGGTTCCACACATTACAATAATTGCAGTATAGAATTATATAGTGTCCATGATAGCAGTCACGCAGCAGCCAAGCAGACTTTGCAGTATTTCAGTTATTGCTATGGTAACTGTAGTTATTCTGACTTCTTGTAGTTGCAAGCATCTTTATGAAATTGGCTCCAGGTTAAATCCCCACCTTTGGTCCCCCCCCCCCAAAAAAAAAAAAAGACCTTACAGGATATGCCATTTCATCTATGTTTACTTTATATTTGCCAAGTTCACAACAAGCCAAATTATAATTGGTTCTCAATTGCAACTGTCTTGTTCCGATTCTTTGACAATTGTGCCAGCAGCATTGTACATCACAATAAACTCAAATACAGTGAAACCCCGTTATAACGAGGTCCGTGGGACCGGCGATATTACCTCGTTATAACCGGTACCTCGTTATAACCGTATGCATCAAAAACAAAGAAAAACATAAGGATGAAGTTATTATATACCCAAAAGAACATCCTTTGCGTTTTATGGCTCATTATTATCGAAAGAATAAAGGGAAATTATTCTATATCTATATTATTTTTATTTCTATATTATATTAAAATCAGATTGTATAAAATGCGTTTGTTAAATTTTTCTAAACGCCAGCGCAAATATAGTAACATAAATGCATTGTTTACCGTAACTTGCGAGATATTTTTACGCTGTTGGTGTCAAGCGGGAATGCGATAATTTCATGAATCATTTCGGCTGTAATCTTATACAATGCATGATCGTTGCGCCCGAAAGGATTAAAATGCGTTGTTGTTTTTTTCTTCCGAAAATCTCTTCGCGTTTTGTACATCCGTTCTTGAAAAATATACGACAGGATTGAAGTTAGAAGGTTGTGATCCTTTTTACGCAGATCTGTTCCTCATAGACCATTCTCAAAGAAAGAAAATCTTCATTGTGAAATGCGTTGTTGAAATTGTGATTTCTAATGAACAAACCCAGACTGTCGCAGCGGACGGGTGCAATTAACTCACTGTTTTCATTTTGACCTGACCTCGCTTTCCTCTTGAGTGAACACGTTTCGCACGAAAACCGCTAGGAAAGCGTCGCAGCAAAACTGCTGTAACTTTACTATTTATTCATATTTTTTGATAATCCAAACGGTTATGAAAAGAAAAAACCTCATTTTAACCTGCCATTATGTTACATTTTTAAAATAACGATGATAAAATATTCCAAAATGGAGCATAACTTCACTCTCAAAACGTAAAATAATTGTCAGAAATTGTTGCTAAAATTTCACCATTTTGACTTCGTGAACAACAAAAAACTTTCAAGTGTGTTACTAAGTATGTATTTCTTTACGGAACTCTTAACTATCACATTCGAAAAGTCATGCGTCCAGATATGTCTGGAAATAATCGAAAGAGGTGCACTTTCTACCTTCGTTCCGAGCACGAAATTTCATAGTCATTCGCACACGGGAAGACAGGGTACAGTCCCACGTACCCACATCTTTGTTGCTCTCACGTCACCTGTGCTTCAGTGCTGTACGGCACTGCAGTACTCTGATCGTAACTCGTACCGGGAATTCGTAGTTGTAATGTTACTTACTAGTGCAGTAAAATCTGCGTAAAGTCCGAATAATCCAATGTCATGAATTTGCAACTGGTATCGTAGCTGATGGATATTCACATTTTGGCTACTTTCTTTTTAATAGGCCAGTTCTGATAACGTAAGTGCTTGCAGTCAGTCCGCAGCACGTATGCTAATGAGCCGATCCGGCAAGATTTATTCAGCACTCTCGTTGACGATCTTTGCGTTCGAAAGGTGTCTCGTCGTGCGAGATTTTGCGAGACTTTGATAGGGCTATGGTTTTCACAGTGTAGCGACTTGTACATACATTCGTCATGGCTACAAGTCACGGTAAATTGTTCTCCAGACTTTGATCTTTATTTTGATACTAAATTTCCGTATAACATCGGATCTTATCATGACTATATAATCAGTTGAATTTGCGTAAATTTTACCTGCTTTTCACGGAAGATTTTGTCATCTAAAGTTCTCTTTTGGTTCCTGACCGGATTAAGAAACTGTTGTTTCTGATTTTGGCTTTTTCGTAGAGAGGAAACTTAGATGCTCATCATATATTGGGGTCAAGGAGACGCAAGCATGATTTATACTAGTTTTTCCGTTTTGAAATGTCTGTAAAATTCACTCCTAAGCCAGAAGTATGCTCCACACAAAGTGTACAGTGGTGCGAGAGAGCTCTCTCATTGGACAGTGCTTGCATCCAGCACTTGAACTTGGCTTGAACTACACCCGTGCCAAGAAACCGCAAGTGGCATGAAACCGTTATGTAGCAGCGTAAATAACGTAATGCAAGCGCTGAATGCAAGCGCTGTCCAATGAGAGAGCTTACTCTTGAGATTGCACAGTTTCAAGCTGATCAGCACTGACATCGATGTATATTTTACTGGTTCCTGACCGGATTAAGCAACAAATTGTCAAGATATTTACATGGATACAAAGATTTGGAGATGGACTACCAAATAAAGCATTTTCATTGAGACGCAAGATGAATTTGGTATTTTTTTTTAACGTCTTGAACGTGTACTGCACGAATTACTTTTTTCATAATTTTTCAAGCTCAAATTACGCTATGTTTCATTTACAATAATTTGAGTAACATGTGACGATAGTTTACATATTTTCCTTGAATTTGATACCAAATTTGTGAACATAAGGTGTATTTTTGTTGCCGAAAGCCCAAGGACAAAATCCCCTTACGCAGCTCATTACGTATGCAAGCCTAGAGCGGGCTTGCATATGAGTTGAATAAATACGAGCGAATTATCGGGTGCTGCGGACTGACTGCTTGTTTTTGAGGTGGCGAAGTCCTCTGCAACACACTGCTACATTGTTCTTAAATCAACACCACCCAGCCCACTCTCACACACAGCGTAGCATGCATGTGCAGTGTACTAGGCACCCACCACAGCATGCAGCCACCTCGCATCTCGCGCACTGACAGTACACTGCGCTGCATCGACCAATCAGCTTGCTGGATCGAAGCAGCATGGGAAAGTCCATTCATTGCGCAAGCGCAAATCAGTTTTTCTTGGAATATGACGTCATTATTCTCGTTTGCTGCTCCCGTACAATTTGAGATTTCGACAACATACCTCATTTATTTTCACTTGTAACTTCAAAAATAGGTCTTCGGCAAAGCGAACACCACCCTGCTAACGTCCGCCCATGTCTAATGAATATGTATGTCAAGTTTCATGAATATTAAGTGGTGCGACCAGATGTGTCTGGAAATAATCGGAGGGTAGTTTTCTGAGACAGCGAAACATGAAATGTTGAATAACTTAAAAAGTTCTCAATCGTTTCTCATGATATTTCGTATTTAGATAGAAATCATGATTTTGCATTGATAGTGAAAGTTTGAGCAATTTTGATCAATGTATAGCGGAGATATGAGAAGGTGAAATTTTGGTGAAAATGAGAACGCCCGATTCGCACTGCCTCTATGACGGTTGAAAATTCAAAACGTTTCGGGGGTTTCGGGGGAGTTAATTATAGTCGTCCGCTGTGACTGCAGATTTATTCAAATTGTTAAATGCGTTTGTTTCCTTTTTTTTGAACACCGATTAAGTAGCTTAACATGCATTATTTAACTATTTTTACGCTACTGTCAACCGGCGAGATCGCGATGATTTCAGAACAAAGAGGTTCTATATGTAATAGAGTAAGCGCTCACCATTCAGTGCGTACAAATGAAAACGGGGCCAATTGAACAGTGGCGCGCGCGCACGAAAGATGTCGACTACCAGAAGCCCGAACTCGGAAGTGCCTATAGTAATACACGTAAAGTACAGCTTCGAAGATGGGGTTGGGTTGGAAAAATCATTCTAATTTTAAGGAAAATCAATATTTGTCCATATGCCTCCGGATTTTAAAAGTGAGATACATTCTCAACACAGTATACGTGTTTTGATGAAAAAGGACTTGCTCTAAAGTGTCAAATATGTGCCTTAACATGAAGCCAAAATTGCCAAACAGGCATTCATGCATTCATACTACATAATAAAGACTGCAGAAAGGTACAGTGTATACTCCTTGGTATGAGAGTACTGATTTCACATAATATACGTCACTTAGAAACATCAGACACACATACAACACACACTCCCACACGCATACAGCACACACTCCCACACACACACACCCACAACAAACACACACACAATTCTAGCTGTTCCTCGTAGACCATTCTTAAAGAAAGAAAAATCTTCATTGTGAAATGCGTTGTTAAAATTGTGATAATGAACAAACCCAGATCTATTCAAATTTTTAAATGCGTTTGTTTCTTCTTCTGAACACCGATTAAAGTAGCTTAACATGCGTTATCTAACTATTTTTACGCTACTGTCATATCCGGCGAGATCGCGATGATTTCAGAGTAACATATGTGCGTCGTTTACCGTAACTTGCGAGGTTATTTTACGCTGTTGGTGCCCAGCGGGAATGCGATGATTTTATGAATCATTTCGGCTGTAATTTCATCCAATGTATTATCGTTGCGCCCGTAGGGATTAAAGATGCGTTCTTTATCTTCTTCCGAAAATCCCTTCGCGTTTTATTTTTACGCTACTGTCACCCGGCGAGATCGTGATTTCATTAATTATTTCGGCTATAATCATACACTCATATTTGCTAACCAGCACCAGCGAAAGAACTGGAAGTCGGGACTAGAAAATGGAAAGGATATAATGTTGAGTTGCACACGCATTCCAATTTCTGTATTTGCCACAAGTGTCGCTACATGAAAAGTTTTTGAGTGCGTTATCTTTTTTCCCTTGTTGCGCTGTGGTCTGACCTATAACATTACGCACGCGTGTGATCTCGCGAAAAAGAAAATCGAATGATTATGTTTAATAATAAATTAGTAGGAACATCTGATGGTATTAATGTGTCTTATTGCGTGGTTTAGAAGAAAACATGGAAGGAACTGTTCTCTGCAAAACGGGAAAAAGACATGGATAGCGTGAATTCGATTTTCAATGTTTCGTTTGTCGCGTGTTTGAAAAGCGGCAAGTCAAAAAATGGTACCTCGTTATATCCGATCAAATTTCTTATGTTTTTCTTTATCATGATGCGCCGAAAATGTCCTTGTTATAACCGGAATCTCGTTATAACCGAACTCGTTATAACCGATTTGTTTTGCCACAGGTTTACACGCAAAGGAAAACGGGACCGACGCGATCACCTCGTTATAAGCGGTTCCTCGTTATAACCGAACTCGTTATAACGGGGTTTCACTGTACAAAAAGTACTGCATTTGTTTCTCCACCATAAAATACTGCATTAGGGAGGTTTTTTTTTCTATTTTTTTTTTTAAGGCCTCTTCCTTATTCAACTCTCATATGCTACTTATTGTATATTCATTGGCAAGATTTTGATGTTTTTCAGATAACATTCATCGTGGTTAACTGTAATATTCCCTCGGACATCAGCCACCAAGTTGCAAATACCTTCCTTGATCATGTGATCAGCAGTGGGGTGGAGCAACTGACTGTTGTCACAGCGTTGAGACCAGACCCATCCTATGCCAGTGTGATGTCCAATGTGATGGAAAATTGTTTCAACTGTAAATCAGGTTAGCTACTTCACATGCACTTATAAATACATGTGCTTACAGTTTAAAGGTACTGTTTACCATTGGGAGCAGTGATTTTAGAAATGTTTGAGTTATCACATTTGATGCATATGTGTAGGTCAGTTGTATCACAAAACATCCTACCATATAAATGTTTTGCAAGGAGATATCACCATTTTTCTCATTTAACCATAACTTTTGACGGTTAAATCTAGAAAAAAATTTTATTATAACTATTGTTCACATTTTGTATTAAATTCTTAACATTGATTATATTGATTAACTTTTTTTCTCTGGTTGTTTCTTTCCCTAACTCACATTTTATAATTATTTTGAAGCACTATAGCTGGGTTTTTGTTTTATCTGTAAATGGTAAGAAATGCCTTTACCATTTATTGTTGTTTTTATGCCTCCGCCATGAAGTGTCTACGGAGGCATTATGTTTTCGGCTTGTCTGTCCGTCCTTGCATCTGTCGTAGCATCCTTTTTTCCATCCGTCTATAATCAATTTAGACAGTGTAACACAAAAACTGTTTGAAGTATCCTACTGAAACTTTGCATATTATATATATGTATGACTGGATGAAGTTGTACCTATCAACTCCAAAGTGCACATTTTCAAGGTCAAAGGTCAAGGTGAAATGCTCAAAATTTCACTATTTTCCCCATATCTATGGAATGCCTGAAAGTATTTTCTTGAAACTTAGTGATATCTCAGAATTGACTCAAGGTATCTTCATGGAACATAGTGCATTTCTGTAAAGCCAGAAGGTATTTTCTTGAAAGTTAGTGTATGTATGTATTACCAGATCTAGTTCATTCTCTGGGAAAGTTTTGGGCCATAGGGTCAAGGTCAAAGGTAAAAAAATCAAGTGAAAATGCTGAAATTTCAACTTTTTTTTCTCCAAATCTCAGAATGGGCTCAAGGTATCATCATGAAACTTAGTACATTATATGCTTGTACTGCCTGATGGTGATTCTCTTGGGAATTTAGGGTCTTGGGGTCAAAGGTCAGAGGTCAGGATAAAATGCTTAAATTCTACTAATTAATGCTGTGCTTACAGTTACATTTTCCATATACCTTGAAGATTACTCCATGCATAAACATAGTAAAAGGGTCAAAGGTCCAGTGAAAGTCCTCAATCCCCAAATACCTACTCTCTGAAACAATATAGCCATCCATCCAAATCAAACCTAGTTCAAGGAAAGTAAGCACTTGACACATTTGTGACAAACATGTCATTTGATTTTTTTGCCAATTCTGTTAACTTGCTAACCCACTCTCCCAAAATAAGCAGTACACTCAGTATGAATTCTTGATAGGCTACCAAAACGTACAAAGATTACACATTTTGATGACGTTTTTATTCGCTCGCCTGAGCCAAAGGCTCACGCAAGCTATCGCAATTGTTCTTCATCAGTCCAGCATCCGTCATGTGTCATCCGGCGTTCAGCATGACTGAACTTTTTACATTTTCATCTTCTTTTCGAAAACCCCATGAATTATTTTCACCAAACTTGGCAGGTAGCATCCCTAGGGGGAATAGGATCTTGATTTGTTCAAATGGGCCCCACCTGGGGGGCCCCAGGGGGCCCACCCCCCCCCCCAAAAAAAAATGAAGGAATCTTAAAAAATCTTCTTCTCCAGTACCAGAATTGATAGAGCTAAGTTACTATGAGTTAGTACATTGATGACTGTAGTTTCAAGTTTGTTCCTGGCGGAATCAGGGGTGCCCCTCTTGGGACCCAGGGGAGTGGGTGGAGAGGGGTCCTAATGGGGGCCTAAATTGTACATTTTCATCTTCTTAAAAACCCCATGATGAATTTTCACCCAACTGGGCAAGTAGCATGCCTAGGGGGATAGGATCGCAATCATTTCATATTGGCACCCTGCCCCCACCTGGGGGCCACAGGCCCCCCCCCCCCCATCCAAATTAAAGAATCTACAACAACAACAAGAAATCTTCTTCTCTAGAACCAGAAGTGATAGAGCTAAGTTAATACTATGAGTTAGTACATTGATGACTGTGTTTTCAAGTTTGTTCATGGAGGAATCAGGGGTGCCCCATGGGACCTAGGGGAGGGGGTGGAATGGGTCCAAGTGAGGACCTACAATGTACATGTATGTTTATATTCTTCTTGAAAACCCCTTGATGAATTTTCACCAAACTTGGTAGATAGCATGCGCCAGTAATTAAGGCAAAACATTAGACGATCTAAGTAAGGTGTTTAGGTGTTTATTGGCCGTGACCGAGTCAACAGGCAAAACGTACAAACATGTGTACAGAACATATAACAGTATGGAACGCCGTCGGTTACGGTATTATGGAACAGGTAAAATAACACAACTCATACTGGCTTGACACCTTTTTTCTTTTCCCCTCTGATTACAGAATTAATGTACATACAGTACTTTGCGCTCTGAAATTACACTCAACAAAATTAACTACAATAAACTCATACCAGTATAATAACAAGCAGTATATCAAACCTTTCCTAAACTGACCCTTGATAGGCAACTGTATGTAACAGCGTGACTGATTAACATCTGCCAAAAACATTACATAAAATTATGATAACGTCAGTATAACATTAAGCCACTGTCTGGCCATATACTGCGACCTTGGCATGGGTTATAAAAACACAATTACTAACAATCTTCTCACTATAATTTCGAATGACATCGTAACTACAATTACACAACTATTCTATTTCAACTAGTTTCAATTAAGAATATGACCTTCCTTGAACATGTCTACACATTTCAAACACTATGAAAAAACTATAAGCCAGTTCTGTTTGGAGAACTTCATCACATCTAGAATGTTGCTCATAATGTGCATTTTGAAAGACTGTATATGAATACTGCCACAAATATTTCTTAATATAACTACTAACCCAAATACAATTGTGCCAAGGCTATCTGCCTACTTGTATATCTTATAAAACTAAACCAACTAACACACCAGCCAATCTTCCATCCGCCAATGAGAAAAAACAATATTTGGTAACAGTTTTCTGTATGAACTGCTGGGGCAAAATTCTTGAATGAAATATCACTAGGGAAGTAACATGATAAAATACAAGGCAATATAACAAATAACCTAGAGGCCAGATGCAGATAAACAGTCTGGAGAGCAGAATGTGTAAGCATAATCAAATATCACACATATAGTTGTGCAGAAATCTACAAATCTATCAAATGCAGAAAATCTAGTTTTGAGCTTAAAGGACAATCCCAGAACTGGAATATAAAAATGGAGCATGCTTACACCAGAAAATGGGAAACATACAATAATAAGATACAAAGAAAGGCCCATGAGAATGCTTCTTCAAAAAGGGCTGAGCAACATTTCCACAGAGAACAATAAGTACATGCTGTTTAGACACTAGTACATAATTTATCAGTGTGCTGGTGGTGGATACATAGAATAACATTAGAGTAAACCTACACCAATGCTGTGAGAATAATGCAGTTAAAACAAGAAACAATCTATAAAGCTGTAAAAAAGGCTTATACATGACGATCTTGACACACGAATTTGGACTTGAATATAATTGAACAAAAATGAGGACAGAACCTTAAGGAAGACGTATCCATAAAACAACTATGATTGTATTTATAGTACATGGGTAAAAAAATAATTTATATCCATGATTACACTTGAGACTGAGAAATAAATAACCATACAATGTATGTAATATCCATACATGCCCTTTAAAACTGTGAATATTCAAGGAATAAAAAATCCAAAAGGATGCCCTATATCAGATGCAAACCCATACATTGGAAAAACACGTACCGGGTAATATATCAGTGGCATACACAATACATGCATTAAAACAGAAACATAAATCAGAGTCAGGTGGATGAGTGATGACATGGTAACAAATTGATCCATACCCAATACACACTGTATTACAAAACCAGGAGTCCACAACAATACATGTATAAAAAACCACACACATTTAAACAAAACATGCAATTACAGCATGGAGAATGTAACTTAAAACTACAGGAAGGGTAAAATCACCCCAAAAAGGGCCAACTACCCAGGAGTAAAGGGGGACAAGGGGGGTTGGGGTGGTACTGCTAGGCTCCACTCAAAGGGTGCTGAGGGATGGGAAACTCGAACACGGGTGGGTGGTAACTGTCTGTGGTAGCAAAACCGTCGGTGCCACAGGCAGGTGCATGGAGATCATCGGATTGGCGCTCGGGGGCCATCGCACAGAAGACGCATACACCTCGGGTTCCATACAGGGGACAGGGGACAGGACCTCCTCCACTGAAGGAAGATGGTGGGTGAGGGCCACAGGTCCAGGGGGGCATACTATGGGTGAGGCTGCTGTCACAGTAGGTGGGACCGACACCGTCCGGGGGTGGATGGAGATGAGACGGATGGCTGTCGACGTCAAGATTGGCGATTTGGTCAGAATCATCATTGGCATTACTGGAGGAAGTCACAGGAGGTCTCGCAATTGTCAGATCACCAGGAGGTTCACCAGCGTAACAGTTTTCGCTATCAGGGAAGGCATGCTGATTTGCATGCATGGCATCCACTCGACTGATGGTGCTACGATGTTGAATGGTGAATCGGTGAAGTCCTGGGTGCAAGGCAGAATTAATGTCAGTCTGGTTTGTGTGTCCACGGCAACTGTTATCAGGGGCAGACACATCCACACTTTCGGATTGGTTGCGGTACCGTACTCACTGTGTGCTATGTATACACTGGTGTGCATGACAGGACTGGGATCAGTGATGGGCAGACCAGAGTAAAGCGAGGAGTCAAATGGCGGGAAGACGGTAGCGGGAAATCCCAAGCTCTTCACACTTGGAGTACGACCAGAGCTATGCTCAGTGGGGGGATAACCAGGCTCATCAGAGCTAAGCATAGTGGGTGGAAAACCAGAGGTACATCTAAGCTCAGTTCAAGGAGAGCAAGAGCTAAGCTCAGCATCGGTTGAAGCTATAGGATCAACATCATAACCACTATCCATAGACATACTGACCATCTGAGAGAACTGATTGCCAAACGCACCAGGTTGCACTCACCGTTGCAGTCATACTCTGATAGAGTTTCCTGTGGAAGTACTGACCTAACTGAATGAGTGGAAGTACTTGAACAACCCTGTTCATTGTCTTCAATAGCCTTGCTCTCTCCCGGCTTTACTGCATGCAACATTTTCACTGAATAACCAGTTCCGAGTTCATGCCCCAACACCTTCACACACAAACTTATGTGCATGTTTACTCTCATTCCCTTTTCCGACTTCATAGGGAATCTTACTCACATTCTCATCATGTTGAGTATCAGTCTTATGCTCATGTCAGACCCATTTACATTGTCTTGAAACACATTCATAAACAGAGGCTGATTCACATTACCTTCACACACAATGACAGGTTCATTTGTGTCTTCACATGTAGGTTCAAGTACATGTTCACATGCATTGTCATCATAGTCACACACAGGCTCATTATTACCATCAGTGGTGGCATCACCTTTACATTCGAAGTTACATTCATTCAAGTCTTCACATGTAGGTGCATGTACGTTGCTCTCATCATCCTCACACACAGTCAAAACCATATGCCTATCATCTTCATATACCGTGTTCCTGTCAGGGGCATGTTCACATTTGACCCCTCCCTCACGGGCACTCAAAGGGGATTCACGGTCACTGACACCGATTGTGGTGAGCATGTCATTGTATGAGAACACACAACCATTGGGAAACGAGATCATGCGCCTGGAAGGCCGTACACAAATGTCCTTTTGCTCCATAAAGGCAGCACCTAGCCACAACAAAATCTATACCTAGATCTACATCTTCATGGTGGTCACTCGTCACGTCATCAGAGACGACAAAACCATCGAACCATAATTCAACATCACTGTGAAGTAACTTGAAAGAAGTGAGGCCTATGATAGCAGACAAATCAGGGTCAATGTAATCCTCGTAACCATAGTCGTCAATGGAAACATCCAAACCAAAATTGTCGGCAGTCGACTCACTCACCATGTTTATGGTGAACCCACTTCGAAGTTCAACCTTCAAGTGCAAAGACTGGTCATAATATCTCTGAAGGACAGCAGGGAAACGAGGAACGTTGTGGTCAATTTGGCGTGTTACAATTCGATCTGAAACAGCATTGCCAGCCGGGCACCAGCGTTTTGGTAACTCCGGCGTATCGGGGGCGGAAGCACATCGCTGCTTCGATGCTGCACCACTACGGTTGGGCTCGGCCACGGCCGCGCATCTCTTCGTTGATGCTGCGAGCATTGCAGTATGTGTGGCTGCGTACGACTCCAAACTCCAAACTGTGTATCCCTTACCTAGATTATCACACCAATTTTCTGGTGAACGCCTAACCCCAATATATCGGGCGGGATCTACCTTTTTCTGGATTTCATGTAGCGTTGATTGATGGTCCGTGGATTTGAACCGACACTGCCACCACGCCAGTAAATAAGGCAAAACATTAGACGATCTAAGTAAGGTGTTTATTGGCCGTGACCGAGTCAACAGGCAGAACGTACGAACATGTCGTCGCCGGTCACACGAACCGACGAATCACTCGATTTTGGGTCAAATTTTCGATTTTGAGATTTTCAATCATTTCGATAGTAGACATTCCATACTACATATTCTGAAATTCTCAGTGTGTATTTCGTTGTAATTTTTACGTAGTTATCACTTTTGTAGAAGTATGTAATTCCATTTGTGAAAATTATTTGTTTTCCCTATAGACGCGTGTGTTAAACAATCGGGCGATTCGACGGTTCGGTGACCGCGCGTACTAGTACTCGCGGTCACCGAACCGACGAATCAGTGCGCCTTGACTTGCGTGTTGTTTTTGAGATTCAACAGTTCATTGACCTCGCGCATAGTGCGCGTACTATGTAATACATGTGTTGACAATGACAACGCTCAATGTACATGTACATATGGACACACATGGAAAATGACAACGTTCTTTGCAGACCGAAAATACATGCATGCAGCTCTTTGACGATTTCCCGCTTATTTGTTAACAATACAATTCGATAAAAACTTCACAAGTTAGAGCAAGAATTGAAGTCTGGTGTACTACAAATATAATTGGAAATTATAGACATGAAAGTGTAGCAACCATAAGTCAAAAATGGGCTAACTTCAAACGCGTTTTTCTCAAATTGTCATTCTTACGCAAACCTGAGGGATTCGTCGGTTCGTGTGACCGGCGACGATGTGTACAGAACATATAACAGTATGGAACGCCGTCGGTTACGGTATTATGGAACAGGTAAAATAACACAACTCATACTGGCGATGCCTAAGGGATTAGGATCTCAAGTTGTTCAACTGGGCACCATGCTTCCCTTGGGGGCCCCTAGGGGGCCCAACCACCCTTCCCAAGTTAAGGAATATTTATAAATCTTCTTCTCTAGAACCAGAAGTGATAAAGTTAGTACGTTGATGACTGTAGTTCCAAGTTTGTTCATGGCAGATCCAGGAGTGCCCCCCCCCTTGGAGTCATGGGGGGTGGGGATCCAAATGTGGGCCTAAATAACTTGCAGGCATTCCTAGGGGAATAGGATCTCAATGTGTTCAAATGGGGACCATACTCCCCTTGGGGTCCCCAAGGGGCCCAAACCTCCTAAATGAAGGAATATTCAATAATATTCTTCTCTAGAATCGGAAGTGAAAGAGTTTAAGTTTTTTGTTTTTTGTTGTTTGTTTTTTTTCAAAACTGCATAGTCAACTTTTTTTAGTACAGTGTACCGGTACTTGGCAGCTATTTTTACCAGTGCCATGAAATATGCAAATGGCACCATGCCCCCAGCTCACAAAGCTGCCCCCTACCCCAAGTTTCCAATGTTCTCGGGTAAGAGTCTGCAAGAATGCATGGAAGGTGCACTTGCGATACTCAGGTGAGCGCGAGACCTCCGGGTCTCTTATTCTTTATGTAGCTCTCATTTATGTTCTGCAGTTTAGACCAATGAGGGCAACATCTATGCACAGAGACAGTAATGCCTTGTTTGTCCAGTGAATTTTTGGCTGAACAGGTTAATAAGTGCATGTCAGGAATTTTATCTGTTTTACTACTCAGATACACACATATACACATAATAGTTGTTCTGACTTTCCTGGGGCGGCCGCACAGAAATGTTGTTATTGCTAACAGCGCACTAACAGCACTGATAGCGACGATTTAGCTGCACAGAAGCGTGCTGTTAGTCAAAATCAATAACAGCGCTGTTAGCCTAACATCGCGAGGCCGCACAGAAGCTAACAACAGTGGTGCTGTTTTATCAACTCACTAACAGAGCCAGGGGCACCGATAGTGACAATGTTAGTGAATAATATCTCTTGCATGCGCTGTAACTTCAGTTGTCTCCTTTTTTATACCATGTGAACATACTTCAATATAGATCTAGACCTAACTATGAATGTGATGGGTAGTGGATGACTTAGATTTTGCTGTGAAAATTCTTGTGAAATTCTCTTTATATTTTCCTTATATCGCTCTATGCATACTTGTATCATACACTGCAGCAGTCTTCTCATCCAGCAGTGACTTCAAAAACTTTAAAAACCCCAAACTTTCACTGATCATATCAATGTGTTCTACTAATATTGCTGCATTCACTCAATCCATATTTGTAGGTGGACTTGTCCTTTAATAGTGAAATAGGTTACGTACCCATTAAAGCCAATGATGATGAACTTTATTATTACAACTATTGTATACATAATATGTAATTAGAAATACTGCTATGGCGACTGGTTGCCTCCGCCATTATGCATGGTTCTCCCAATTATAGGTCTTGAGTCCGTCTTGACAAAGTAAGAGAGCAGTTTCACAAAACTGGTAAAGAAATAAAATGACATGTTTGTCACATATGTGTTGAGTGCGTTTCTTTTCCTTGAAATGAGTTTCATTTGAACAAATGTCTAACCATCTGTGTAGCATCATTGCATAATGCTTCCTGACAAGCGTTGTGCCTTATAAACTACTCCACGTAATGCTTAATCCTTCGTCAGTGTAGTCGGGGGGGGGGGGGGGGGGGGGTTTGCACCCGTAGGACTACATAGGAGTAGGGCCGACATAGGGTGTCACCACTTTGGGCCCTGGCCATCCCGGAAGTGATGCAAGAAAAAAAAAAAAAAGGAATGAAACCTTTGAGCACGGTAAGGCCTGTGTTATTGCCCTGAAGACTTTTTTTTCTTATGGATCATTATGCACAAATCGCATAGATTTTGCCTGACTCTATGGCTCAAATCCACTAACAGCACCGTAACGGCGCACGTGTCTAACAGCGCTGTAACAGCGCTTTCTGTGCGGTCATTTTGCCCGTGCTGTTAGTGGCTGATTTGTTGGTGACTTGTTAGCACTAACAAACCTCTCACTAACAGCGTTTCTGTGCGGCCGGTACTGGTCTGTTAGCGAATGACAAGATAAGGCAGAAGTACCGGTATATGTGACCCTGCACCTCAAATCAAACAAAAAGTCGTCAGACATGAATTTTTAGTTAAGACCATATTCTGAAAGAGCAGACTTTAAGCTTTAAAATGATAACTCAAATCAAATGGACTCTCCTAACCTATCTAAATATTGGAAAGAATTAAAGCACAAACTCAGGAAAAGTGTGAACTGAAAAAAGAGGCTCTGAAGTACAGTGTCTATTCAAGCGCTTAATCTTTACCAAACTGTGCTGGCTGTGCGATGAATGGGACAAAAAACAGGAAGTAAACCACCAGAGTAACAACAGTTACGTTCAGACGGGAGCCCTTAACCTCGAAGTTAGGAAACTTCGAGGTTAGAGCTTGTAGTTTGGGACCGTGAAGACGCACTCGCACCATAAGATTTCTCGTGGCTCGAAACATTGAGCAAACCTCGAGGTTTGCTCGATGTTTCGAGCCACGAGAAATCTTATGGTTACCACTCTAACCACGAGCTGCGGGGGGTCCCCACTCGTAGTTACGTACCGTGTGGACACAAAAAACAACGAACTCGAAGTTAAGAGTGACCTCGCCGTGAACCCCAGCCCCCACAATTTCCCTCAGCTTCCGGGTCAACCTCCCAAACGCACCGTACCCAGCACAGTATCTAGCAGCAGTAACGTCATTGGTGGCGGAAAGCTACAGCTAAGCACGTCATGCTGTACGACCATCTCTCAAGCTAGTCTGTTCAAGGAGGTACTAGGCAAGCTCGCCTAGTACCTCCTTGGTCTGTTCTTATAAATATGTCAAAATTCAAAAGTTGCATAGGCCTACCTGAAGTTTGCAAGCCAATCTTCATCACTCCATTCCTCCATAACAATGGTGTTCCACCAATGTAGACTCTTGGGGAAAACCCACCACCTTCGCGGTTGTCTCTTTCGCGCAATTGCTATGTTCATCATGAGCTCCATGGATTGTGTTAGCAGCATTCGCCGCCTAAAATGGCGTTGGTATCGCTCCCTTCTATCAGCTTCTTCTGACAGGTATCGTTTTTGTTTCAGTGACCTCACGATCACTGGGACAAGAAAATCAGAAAAATCCACCGATGATTCGCATTCGAGGGCCAGCGGAATCACCGCCCGTTTTGCCGGCTCCATTTTCCTTCACTTTCAGATTTGAATTTTCCCGGTCGATGGCGCGCCCGTTCCTGCGCGCCCCTCGTAATCTCGTATTGGGGTCACCGCGAAACTTCCTGTTTTGTGGTTTTAACATCGAGCGAGACCCACTCGTAGTTTCGGGGGGCAGAAGCGTAACCTCGAAGTTTCGTAACCTCGAGGTTACGATTCGTCGTGTGGACACACGTCGTAGTTAGGGGGCAAAAGCTAAACCTCGAAGTTTCCTAACTTCGAGGTTAAGAACTCCCGTCTGAATGTTACTATGAATGAAGGGATTATTAGATTAAACTGAAATTAGGCATGCCTCATTAACACATTCTGTCCATAATTAATGCCAACTTTCAAAGCAGTGGCACTATCCTTTCAAAAGTTATTAGAGTTGAAAGTGAAGAGTGTGGACAAGGTTTTTCAGAAATGAAAAAGGGATTCTAAAGACACACCTAATCACACTATTCTACCAAAAATGTTCGAGATAAACTGCTAAAAAAACACACTTTCCTGCCCGTTTTATGATACCAAATTTTAGCATAATGTAAAAGAAGACCCACTCTTTCAGAAAATATGAAAAAGTCAAGTTCAGCTAGGTTGACCCATTTCACTTATTTTCAGTCCTCACGCAAAATCAGTGTGTGCGACTTTATGTTCGTTTTGAGGTGCACGGTCACATATATAGTTTTGTCTAGGGCTCAAGTCAGATGTCTTTTTGTGTTCTCATTCTCGTACTTACATGTGTCAGGCCCTTATAATTTCTTTTCTTTTTGTAAACATGGTTATGACCTCAACGGACAAAATATTATTAATACCCTTTGTGCAGACGAATAAACGTCATTATCAAAGTAAACAAAAAGTATATACAGATACACATTTTATCAGAATTCAACTCTCACTCCCAGTTCATGGGTTTATCTCTATAGTATGCAAAATATTGAAGTCTGTTGATTAGTATAGTATATGTGTAATATTTTATATTTGTATATGTAATATTGAATTAGATACACTGAAAGAAGGTTTATTACAGTTTTTAGGACCACGGATATTTTTTTTTTTTTCAATGGGAAAGTAAATGGAGTTTTTGATTATGTACAAAACGAAATCAGAAAACAAAAAAGCAGAACATCGACTGATTATTGGTCCGCCCGGAGTGTGAAGTTTCTATAAACGTCCGATATACATATATATATGAAAGAATTGATACAAATGTTATAATGATTGTTAGTTTTAAATATTATTGTTGATACTGGCACATTAATTTCATGGATGTTATATGTGTTGTATGTTCAATGTGTACCTGCAATTATCTAAAGAGATAATTGACCTGGTTATGTATAAACATTTTCTTGAATAAAGAAATGATTCAATCAAAATCTACTTTGGCAAAACATGGCACTTCAGCTGGGCTTTCTTTTGTTACCGTGTGCTTGGAATATCTGTAAAGCTGATCAGTTTTGTCATCTTATTGATACCCTCTGGTTAATCCAGAATGAGAAAATTTTACTCAACTGTGATAGAATTTTTGACACATTGAAAGTAATAAAGATGAACTACAACTTTCCTCAGAATGGTATCTCTATGGGCCAAGAAAGACCACAAAGTTGCAGCTATTGTAAGTTCACATGGGATACCATTCACTGCTTAAACATTTAACAAAATTAGCATGGAGGCGGTTTTAGTCCACTGCACATAGTTACACTCCAAATCTAAAAAGACATCCAGTGATAAACTGGATGAGAGGGATGATTTTTTTGTTCATGATTTAGATTATTCCCAGTGTTTACATATCAATACCTACGTGTATATTCATTTTAGATTATGGCTGATGAGAGAATGATGTAAATGTTTGAGGAAATATGTGCATCTGTTGATTTTTCCTGACCAGATGCAGGCCGTGCGGCAATGCCAGAAGACTTCCAAGTTCAGGATTCATTTCTTAATGCTCTGCTTCGTCTCCTCAAAGTGGAGGACATTCCTGTTAGATTTCTAGTTGCCAGGGGATACCGTGCATCTAGGGGTTGTCCCTCAGACTCGGATGGCTCTGCACAAGTAAGTGTATTGTAGCATTACCTATATTATCTACTTTAGATAAATAAGAACAAGAATGATGAAAATATTCAACTGTGTGGCTAGACAGTTACATAATTTTTGTTTGTTGGTCTGTTTGATAATCTTGCCTCATTAGATGATTAGTAGTATATCATCACTGGGGTGACAAGACCTTGTATCTGCAATTTTGGTGAAAATGACTTTTTTCAATTAATGGTCAAATAATGGGTTAAGTGATGTCCTGTCCAAATCCCAACTGTCCTATTCCAAAAATGAAGCCACCACGTTGTGTCAAAGGAAATGCTAACCCATTAGCCACAGTGCTTTGGCTGCCATGTTTTTTGGCTCTCCTGAACATTTGACATTTTGTAGATACGAGGTCTTGTCGCTTCAGCGACGATATAAGAACTAGGAACAATCTCAAAATAATTGATCATGAATGGTTAGTTCATGATGTTCATTAAATACATTCTGCTCTATGAACAATCTGAAAAAAAAAAAATCTCACAAAATTTCACATTATAGATTTTGCTGCAGGTAGTATTTTCAAGGCTATTGCATTGTATCTGTGTTCTCCTTTGTTCAGACAATGTGGCAAAACACACGCACACACACACATATATGTATATATATATGTGAGACGGAAGGAAAACTTGCAGTATAGACGTTGCAGTGGTGTTCAGTCTTGCCTTTATTCCCCGAGCTTTCGGCTATTTCACTAGCCGTTTTCAAGGGCTTGATGAGACATAACATAAAAGCAAAGTAGCAACCAATTTGCATGCATTTGAACAGAAATAGAGATAGAAATAGTAACGAGATATGAAACTCGTCAGACTGACGAGTTAGGTGATACGCTTGGGGTCATCAGATGTCGGTCATCTGTGATCGACAAAGAAAAGAATGTGATATAGGCACATTGAAGTTATATTGAGCGTGCATGCAAAACCGTTTCTCTAACCTCTCGGCCACGTGACATCCACGGAAATGATAAGGCAAAAAAGAAATGTATAGATATTACAGGGAGAAAAGTCAATGCCCACTCAACCAACGTGGCCGCGTGAACATGTATTGCATTGCTAGACGGAAATGCGGCCTTGTAACTACTGATGTCGCTATGCCATTTCTGGCAACTTGGGAAAAATACGTGCCGTAAACATAAAACCTATAATCGGCTGGTTTTGATACCTTGCCTTTAATCACAATTTTCAGTGTGATGACGTCATCAAAGTACAAAACAATGACATGGTCTTGAAAGACAATTGTTCAAAGTACAACACCTCCGTCGTCGTCATTACATACTATGATCGGTTTGACAAAGTCAGCCTGCAAAATTTTGCAGCAGTCGAAGCAATATGGTCTCCAACACAAAAAAGAGGGATATGGTGTGTGTGTGTGTGTGTGTGTCTGTGTGTCTGTATAGGTGCGTTTATATACGAATGTGATTTCTACATGGACGAATATGTAATACAAAATTGAAGAAAAAAAAGTAAAATAGCTAAGTATTTTGTTTCGTGATCTTGTGGTGTTCGAACCCGCATGTGTGCAACCTCACGTCTCTGAGACGTCGCCTTTAACCACTCGGCCATACGTCTCGATGAGAAGATATGAGGAACGTAAACTTATGTATGTGAAAGATGAATCAGGAATCGTTTTGTCGACATTCCATTCTCATTTTCAGTTTTAAACTGCAAAATTGTCAAACTGATGAGGAGATTTCAAAGAATAAAATGCATGATTACTGCAGCTTATTGTCTCAGTTACCACATACTTAAGTTACAGAGGAAATGGAGCAAAATCAGCTGAGATAAAGGTGCTTAAACGTTGTCAAGTCAATGCACATTAAAAAAAAATCACCTCCCATAGACATAACACGTAAACTTGTCTGATTTTGAGTCTTTACCTTTAATAACAATTTGAAGTATGATGGTAAGTCTTCTCGAACCAAGAGTGTGGAACGTAAGCTTCTACGTGAAAGATGAATCATGACGATCACCCATGAAGGACACATCTTCAAAGGGATCAGTTATTAGAAGTGGAAGCCCTCGTGCCAAGCATATTGTCTCAGCAATTCCAAAGCAATGATACCCTTACATTAATTTTAGGCATGCATAATTTCCCTCTGAAATCAATGGTAGGTATTATTCATGTACAATTGCTGGCCTTGTCCATAAACTTTGCTTTACAAACTTTCAGTGAAACGTGTCATAACATAATTCTGTAACTCCATTAGCAGTGATTGACTACATAAAGAAAGATTATATCAAATTGAACGCTTAGCGCGTATAACTAAGGGGGGTTTTAGCCTGATGCTCTGTTCTTCACTGCTCAGATACCAACAACACTCATTACCTATGGCTACGTATAGAGAAACAGCCATGACGAAAGTAAGTTTTTCCTTTTCTTTGGCAGATAGACACGCAACCCCTTTAAACCACACTATAATTGACATGGAGGGACATGAAAAAGTTCATTACTACTACTAAACAGTGATGCCTTCTACTCATGTGGCACAAGATACCTCTATAGCAACATAAAACCTGTCTACAACTCCGTTATTGCGTCAAACAATAACATCCTGGAATTTCAAAGAGATGAGCGAGACGCCATACACCTGGCCTAGAGTTAATTCATTCAGTTGCCATTCCTGCTCCAGTTGAGTCATGTAAATTATTTTCCGACCTGTCTTGTGACAGTGTAACAGGAACAAACGTAGAGAAAAGGAAAGAGAAAAGGAAAGGTGGCAAGCGGGGCTCTGTACCAAGGGCAATTTAAACAATACGTATGATAAATGAAGCAAATCCAACCTCCAGCCTCCGACAAAAAAAAAAAGGAACTTGAGCGACTGTGTGTCGTGGGGTAGTATAATTGATAAGATAATACGATAAATGACATCGATCGGAATAAAGCTGAACTGCCAAAAGAAAAACAAAGAAAGAGAGAGAGAAAAAAAAAAATGATAGCGTCCTGCGGGTCTCGAACATCTCGTCCTAAGGTAGTGCATAATGACCATGCAGCGCGATAAGCGACTATAAAGCCACACGGCTGTACCGAAGATTGGATGTGAAATGTATCTTTGATATTTTATCTATATAAGTAAAAGGCGAAGTTGTTGTTGTTGTCGGGGCCTTATGTATTTCCTGTTTTATTCCGGCGTTGCTGGTTTGTCTATCTCCTCCCGAGCCGTCGGCTCCGGGCCCCCGAGACCGGTGCCGTCGGCAGTGGGAGGGTCTCCTACGTGCCTTGGACCGGGTTTCGTCCGCGCTCCGCCTCCGTGTCGACGTCGAGGACGACAAAGAGAAATTAATTAGATAGATGCATAATGCATTTTTGTGCGTGACGTCAGAGCCGAGCGTTTTAATATTCACCGATCCTGCGCTGGACTCCTGCCTTTCTCGATCGCCCATCTTTTAGCTTGCAGAGACAGTGGGGATACTGAAGTCAAAAAGATGATGGCGTGCAGCGAAATCTCTGTCATATTCCGGCGGACACGCACGCACGCACACAATGTACTCTCGGGTAGGTATGCCAGTGTGTGGCCTGCGCCTGTGTATGTATTGACGATGGTTACACGAAACACTATTTGCGTGCGAGTGATATGGACACTCATCATGGTATATCAAGGAGGTATACCTCCTTGGGTATATCAATACACGGCGCGGTCATTGTTAGTACAAGGGCATTTACGTACAGCGACGTTCGCCATTGGCGTGCCCAAATGAAAACAACGAATGCTGTTATTTTATTATATTTTGCACAACTGGAGGATACTGCAGCTCAGGTGTGTCATTTAATTTACTCTCAAGTCGGGTATCATTGTACTCAGACTGTTCAGGACGGCTAAATATCCACTTAAATTTTGTCCTTGCCGATCGTACCCTTCCATATCAGAGTACACGCGCCGCTGTTCATTCGTTTACTATGGCTGCTGTAAACATGAATATTCATAAGACGAGCGGACGCGGGGGAAACCCTCGCTTTGCTGACCGCCAATTTTTTAAGTTACAAATGGACATCAAATGTGTGGTTCTATGGTTCATCAAACCAAGTTTTGGTGATAAAAATAAAAAAGAGGGAGCAAATGACGACAAAAATATTCTTCTTTCTCCCATTACGTGGGAAAATAAATATTAAAGAAAAAATACCAGGCCCTGAGACCCATGGATTCCCACGGGTGCCTACTCATTAAACCTAATGACTATGATCTCCCCCTCCCCAATTATAACAATGATGATTATAATGATAATATAATAATAATAATAATAATAATAATAATGATAATAATAATAGTGATAGTTATAATACTAATAATAACAATAATGATGATAATGTACAGTCTGAAGCAGATAAACGGGTTATTCTATGATCCATCAAACCAAGGTTTAGTGATAAAAACAAAAAGAAGAGAGCAAACGAAGACGAAAATATTTAATTTCTCTCAGCACAATAGTACCAAAAAAACTAGGGGTCTATATATGAAGTAGTCCTACCAAGCACAAGATTATGTATGTTAGTGCAGTGAAACAGTTTTTGACAGTTTGCGCAGGGCTGCCTTCAGAAATGCTTTTTATCAAGAGCAGAAAAATGGGGCAAACAGATTTTTACAATTCTTAAAATTTCCGCCTCCCTTGGTTGATCATCCCTATATTATGACTCTACTCTCTCCTCTCCCCTAAATACTAATAATAATGTTAGTAATAATAATAATGATAACAACAATAACAATAATACACTGAAATAATGATAATAATACAATAGGCCAATGCAAATGAATGGGGAGGGGGTGCTATGATCCATAACTTAAGAGTGGGCGGAAGAGACACAAACAGGTACTGCATTGTTTTGATGTTTAAAATGAAATAGCAATGATAATGAAGCTATTTGAAACGTCTATCAGTCGTAGAGAAACCTTGACATGACGGGAAAAAAAAAA
The DNA here is from genome assembly GCA_033980235.1 of Diadema setosum. Lineage (NCBI taxonomy): Eukaryota > Metazoa > Echinodermata > Echinoidea > Diadematoida > Diadematidae > Diadema > Diadema setosum. Next base: position 19,182,996 of record CM067077.1, on the reverse strand, counting down.
GATATTCACTATTCTTGACTGATTAACTTTGTTCCTTAATTCCCTTGATTCATCCCCATGTCAATGAATAATATGAAATAATAATAAAACCGAATGACTATGATCTCCCCTCCCACAAAATAACAATAGTAATAATAATAATAATGATAATGTTATTTATCATGATAATAAAAACAATGAACAGTATCAATGAGAGCGTTTTTGATAATTTTTCCCTGAATGTTTGTTTTGGGGTTTTGTTTTGTTTTTTGTTTGTTTGTTTGTTTGTTTGTTTTTTGGGTCTGCGGTGGTGGAAATGTGTGTGTGTGTGGTGGCGGGGGGGGGTGGTGGTCATGGGTATAAGAGATCGAGCACAAGTAACGAAAGAATGAGAAAAAAAATATTTTTATTTTATCAACTAAAATGTGCAAAGTCGTATCTATGAGAGAAAAAAAAAAATAAAACCCCTCAGACCCGTGGATTTCCACGGGTGCTGCTAGTATATATATATATATATATATATATATATATTTATCTTAAATCTTTATACCATTTACAACATGAAAAAGTTCATTACTACTACTAAACAGTGATGCTTTCCACTCATGTGGCACAAGATACCTCTATAGCAACATATAACCTGTCTACAACTCCGTTATTGGGTCAAACAATAACAACCTGGAATTTCAAAGAGATGAGCGAGACGCCATACACCTGGACTAGAGTTAATCAATTCAGCTCCCATTCCTGCAAGTTATTTAAACGTACATGTTCCTACCTATCCTGTTACAGTATAACAATAACCAATGAAGAGAAAAGGAAAGAGCAAACGAAAGGTGGCAAGCGGGACAATTTACAACATTAAGTGTGACAAAATTAATGAAGCAAACCCAATCTCCAAACTCCAATACAAAACAAGGGAAATAGAGCAGCCGTGTTCACGGGTTACGTACACTTGATAAAATAATACGTAAAATGACATCGGAGTAAAGCTGAACTGCCGAAAAAAAAAAGAAAAAAAGAAAGAACGGATAAAAGTCCTGCGGGAGTCGAATCTCTCGCCTTCCGGTATGGCGTTATGAACAACCAGCGCGCTAACTGATTATGCCACATGGCTGTCATGAAGATCGAGTGCGAAACTTAAATCTAAATACTATCGTGACAGTGTTGACTTGTGATGGCGCTATTCAACTTCCCACAAGTGGCAACGTGGATTCGATCAATATACAGTTGCAAAGAAAAATTGGGAATCGTTCCGTACAGATTGCATTCTCATTTTCAGTTTTAAACTACAAAATTATCAACCTGATGAGGAGATTTGAAAACATAAAATGCATGATTACTAAAGCTTATTGTCTCAGCTACAACATATTTATGTTTCAGAGGAAATGGAGCAAAATCAGATGAGTTAAAGGTGCTTAAACGTTGTCAAGTCAATGCATGGTTTGAAAAAAAAATCACCTCCCATAGACATAACACGTAAACTTGTCCGATTTTGAGTCTTTACCTTTAATCACAATTTCTAGTATGATGACGTCATCATATTTCAAAACCATCACATGGACTTGAGAGGCAAATGTTCAAAGTACAACATATCTGAATTTGGGATAATATTGAGGTTAAACAACAGAGATACGAGCAAATGAATGTCAGAAACAGTACCTCAAAAAAATCAATTCCACTTTTTTTATGTAAAATGACGATATGATGACGTCATCGAGTTTAGATGGCATTATTGATACTTGGAATGTTATTTACAATTCATATGCTTTTGCAATATGCAATAGAAATATACGGTCAACGGACGATTTAAAGAGCTATGACGAAATGAACAAAGACATGTTTTTTCACTATATTTGCAGAAAGACGCACGTGCGGAATTTCAACTTTGACGCCAGTGCATTCCTTTGTTATAGGTCGAAATTGATCGGAAATCAATGGATATTGTTACTCAAAGTATCAGGAATCCAAATCAGGCAAAAAAATTGCATTTCCATGTTGCCTACGGGCTCTGCGCGCGAAATTGCGCGGACGGACGCGCACGCGAGAAAATGTTTGAAACGCTTAAAATTGTCTGAAACTCCGAGATTTCCCATTGGGAAGTCGTTTTGAGCCTTTTAAAATTTTGACGCGCGCTTACGCGCGCCTAATGATGACCTGGGTAAGTAGCGTTAAAAAGTAAGATAGAGCGTGACCTGAACTTTATGTCCAGCGAAAATGATACAGAAATGACATCTAGTTATGAAGTTATGATCGATCATGTGACAAGGTCCGAAAATCACAAAATGGCGCCTAGATGACGTCATAGATATGTTACTGTCATGAAAACCTTATTGTGGCTAGATTTTGTCATGAGACATGTTGACTGAAAATGTCATGTTATTCCGTTATGTCATTCTTGAGATATTGACGACACAAAATTGTCCAGAAAGAAAGAAGAATAAAAAAAAAATAAGAGAGATTTTGACAATCACAATAGGTGATACGCTGATAGCGTATCACCTAATAACAAGAAGCCAATCAAACGGTATATAGGCAGTGACACCAATCCGCATACATTTCAACAGAATAAGGCAGACAACAGAACAAAAACAACAAAAACAAAAAACGGAAAACAAAGCAAAAGAAACATGGGCAGCAATATTACATTCGCTCCAACGGAAAGGTAGTATTATCACATACACTTGCGGTGAAAAAATACAGTTGTAGTCGTAGTTTAGTATAGGTAATACCAACGGTAATACATAAACCAACATGAATTAAAGCACAATAGTTACCTTTAGGGCGTGGGGGTTTGCTTGTGTGTGGTGTGTGTGGTGTCCGGAGGGTGAGTGTGAGGGGTTCGTACATGTAATGCGGGGGCAGTGAAGTGTGAGGGGTGATGTGGCGTGGGGGTATTTGGGACGATGACACAGTAATAATTACATGCCTTTGAAGGTCATTCGCGCCGTGAAACTGTTTTATAAGATATTCGCGCCGTGAAACTCTTTTATAAGATATTCGCGCCGTGAAACTCTTTTATAAGATATTCGCGCCGTGAAACTCTTTTATAAGATATTCGCGCCGTGAAACTCTTTTATAAGATATTCGCGCCGTGAAACTCTTTTATAAGATATTCGCGCCGTGAAATTCTTTTATAAGATATTCCTTCCGTCTCACATATACCAATGACGCAGTACCCACCACGTATGAGGCCAAGCCCGCTTCACATTATATATATATATATATATATATATATATATATATATATGATAAAAGCTAAAATTGTCCCAAGGCTAGATTACCAGTCAACTTTCTGGTTCTTTAGGCCATGAGGGTACTTTAGTGGGAATTACCATGTACTCATCATGTCATCGAGATACCTGTAAGGTCAGAACCTAAATTGTTTTAGTACTCTCTGCATCTATTATAAAATGCTGAAAGAAAACACTGAAACTTGAACTCAGTTTTGATCATCTAGTACATACATCACAGAAGTCAGCCCAATCAGTACTGATGTTGCAAATGACGTGGATCATAATGTGACTCATTACATTTGCCTAGTAAAGTGGCTAAACTTGTTTTTCTCATTTTGACATTGTTAGATCTTCACTTTTGCATGTTTTGAAATTATTGACAATATAATAGGCAAACAGTACCATATTGTAAAACCAGAAATTTTTTCATGCATGAAACTTCCTCAAGTTTTGCGAGGAGCCAAGATTCATGAAAGTTAAATGTATGTATTTTTTTTTTAATTCTTATTTTTCACACAGTGCGTTGAATGCCAGTGGCAATTTGCAAGTGTTTCATGCTGCGAAAAAGGCAATTGGCTCCAATTTTGAAAATTTCATGTCACAAATATTTCTGATTCTACAGTACTTCAGAATAGCCAATGAGTTTTAAATTTCACGATATTGGTTTACTCTAAAATTGGACAGAAGGTAGTCTGGAAGTAAAAAAAAAAAAAAAAAATATTTCATTTGAAAATTCTTTTGCTTTTCAGTCAAGTCACCTTCAATTATATTTTGCATTTTACGTGACTTTGATTTCTGCAAGGCTGTGAGGGTAATGTGGTAATGGTTCTTATATAAAAATGTGTTGTGTACGATGTCACATTTGATGTAATTGCACATATATGCAGTTACAATACTGTTAGCTTGCAGACTGCTCTAATGTAATATGCTGTAAGTGTAATTGATTTGCCATTTTCTTAATGATGTGGGCATGAAAAGCATAAATGCTTATTTGTGGGTTGATTGTGTCAAACATAATAATTTACTTTATGGCTGTTGTATACACATTGATTTTTTATTTTCACAGACAATCAGCAGTCTTCAAGATGCTCTCTCCATGATTTTGGGACTGAAATTCAGCAAAGAAAAGACTGAAAAACTGGTAAGGAACTAGAAGAGGACTCACTCCTATTGCCTGCACTTGAGATATACAACGTATACAGTCAAAACTCCATATTAGTCACAGTCGCAAGAGAAAAAAGTGGAAAATGAAAATTGTTAAATATCTGTGTACAATTAAACCAAATGGAGAACTGCTTAACAACTACGTCACGCATAGTTGCCATTTTGTCTTACTCTCTAAATTTTAACAATTCATTATTTTCCTTTTTGTGCCTGATTTTCCCCATATTTTTGCTAATTTACTTCATATATTTCTGTTTTCATGCATAGAAACATGATATTAGGATGATATAGCCCTTTAAGTTTAAGCAGGTAGTCAGTCACTGCATTTGGGACTATGGTATTGGATTAGTAATTTCACTAATTTTGTGATAAATTTTTAAGAGGTACAGTGTTATAAATATGATGTAATCTTGTCAAATTGGGCATTATATTTCTTATTACAAGACAGTTTAATAATAGCAGATAAAAGGTTTTGCTGGGTGGGTGTTGTCAACACCAAATTATACAAGGATTACGCCCTGTATGGTATAGACTGATTCGAGCGACTTCGTGGAAGTGCGCCCTCTTAAGGTGACGCCATAACTGGGGGCCATCCAGGCCAGGTCGGCAAGCGCTGTGCGTGCCTGTGGCAAGGGTGCCAGCGGAAGCCAGTGCTTTTACCACCCGGCGCCAGCCGGCCAGCTACTGTATCTCTGGCAGCGATCGACGCGTCTGCCTTTGTTACAACTGCATTTTTTTCGCTCGCTAATTGTAACATTCACGGTCCAACAGTGATTAATGAAATTCGTGAAAATTAAACAACTTATACGGAGTATGAGCGTATGGGTAGGTGACATATGGCTGTAGCCAAAACTTAAATTTCAAGGTAAATATTGGTACGATCCATGAGTGTTTGTAGACTCAATTTCTTGGCGATAACTTGGGTACTTGCATGTATTATAAAGCCCCATATATTCACATTTGTGTAAGAGAAGAAAAACCGCTGGGGAGAACTATGGCTAGGTGCAGGCAGACATCTTGCGGATAAGCCTAGACTGTTGAGAAGTTAACTGATATAATTAAATACATATGATAAATCAGAATCTTGAGCTAGATATGGCGCTATATTACAAATTGCAACTTCAGTTAACTTAAATCTTTCTAGGCTTTACTCAGAGGGGTAGAATCTGTCTAACTAACGTTAGATCTTGTCTGGAATTCCAGGCAAGAGTCCAGACTAACAACTTAAGACATTGACTTCTAGAACCCTACATCCTTTATCATTTTCGGTTGTCGCTAACTTCCTGCAAGCAAGCCTAAGTAAACCAAACGGAATACAGATCTAGGCATCTCTAAACCATATAAACTAAATTAAAGTCGCCTGATGTCAACAACCAAAAATTCTTGTAACTTCTGTTCTACTCTCTAGGTCTAAGTAACATTGCATAACATATCGCGCTAACGCCTAATATTATAATCTACAAAAGTGATTTTCAGATTAAACTTTCTTAATATGATTATGAAGCAGATGTTTGCCCCCATCCATGGTTTAACCCAAAAGGGGCCGGGCTTTTTTGGCTATGCTCAGGCCGGGGGGGGGGGGGATGGATTCCGCCTCCCCCCCCCCCTGAGATCTCGGCCATCGGTGGCGCGATCGCGATGAAATTTTGCATGCGTGAGACCTGCGTCATAATCTACAAGATTGTGTCGTAAGATTTTTTGAAACAATCAATTTCTAATTTTAATTAATTAATTATGCAAATTAAGCTCAAGATCATATTTTAGCCTAATTAAAAGCATTGAGAGTCTAATTTTTGGTCTGTAAATCTGTTGCAGCATATTCAACGATTGTACATCACAAAAACTTCCAAAATTCATTTCAATTCTTATGTATTTTATTGTTTTCAGAATTTCTTATGTATTTCTTTGTTTTTCAACTTTTGTTTTTTCTTTGTTTTTTCATTGGAAATTGTCACTGACCACTTTTCTACCATAATTAGCCCAAAACTAATCAATGAAAGTGATTAATTGTAAAAATAATCAGGTTTTTATGACTTTCACGACAGAGCACTGTTTTCCATAGGAAATGTACACAAAATTGTGCCCGTTTTGGGGCGACATTCCGTTACAAAAATGGGCGTGGCTTCGCAAAAGTACGCGCGGACGTCGCAAATTTGGTCTCAAAAGTTGCGCGAGACTTGAACAAACAAAGTCAAGAAGCCTCACGACAAGGCCTTCTCGCGTAACAGAATTATAGCGCGAAACGTCGAGGGGGGGGGGGGCGGATTCCGGCCCTTTTAGGGTTAAGATTTATAAGTATCAATATCAAAATTCAAATTCAGGCCAAAATTGAATAGCTAGAATTTAACGCATTTTGAAACATTTATTTTGCCTGTAGAGTAGGCTGTAAAGTGCTTGTCATAATGATATAATATAGCCAGGAAGTGCATTTAAACTGTGCACCAAGCATAAAAAAAAAAACAGTGAATTATCAAAATCTTTGATCTTAACTTGTCTTCTAAAGTGAACAACATATGTTACGAGTATGCATTGATAGCCTAAAATCTAGTAGGCATAGGCCTAACTCTGTTTTGAAATCTGAGCATTTGTATACCGTTGTATTTCACTTGTCTCTAATTGCATATTCATCATGCGTCAATGGTGAATGAATTTCACACACTGCCATGCACCTTCAATTTCCGTTTTTTCTGTTATTTGTTCACCCAACAACTGCACAATATATTTTCCTGATCCTTTGATGTTTTCATTATGAATCAATATGTCTGAATCATTTGATTTTTCCAAAAGAAATGCAGGAAAAGCCACTGAAAGACTTTCGCACAGTGAGTAAACAATCACAATGTTACAGCGGCGGCCGGCTATGCGCGATGGGTGCGCTAGGCTGCAGCTGCGCTAGTGCAACTCACTAGGTAGCTAGCTCGCTGGAAGCCCCCATTGGCCTTCAGTTATGGCGACCGTTATAGCGCCGCTAGCGGCAGTAGGCGAACAGGACCTCGAAATCGACTCGGTCTATATGGAGCAATATCAGTCTACACTGCTATAATTGTTGCATGTAAGTTTCTGCATACCTTACTTCAGCTGACAGGACTTATATCACTGTTTCCTTGTAGCCTTGTTTCTATTTTTCTTTCTTTCTCCTTTTTATTTCCCTTCTTTCCTACTAGAAATTCAATGGCCTAGATGATGATGAAAAAGAAAACAAAAGCATGCTGTACTTGTGATTTAACCACCCTGTGATCAGCTGAGAATGAGTACCATACACAGAAAGCATCCACCACTCTGATTAGTGGGTGAGACACTCAAGGAGAATGAATACTAACCACAGCAGATTTCCAACCAACATACTTCTTGTGGTGTGCAAGGAGCCAACCAGCATGGAACCAGCTACACAATGAGCTCAGGATCAGTTTACAGAGGACAAAATCCTTAGTCCAACCTTCTTGTCTTGATGAAATCTTGTTGTAGGCAGAGACAATTTAAACAGATGTGCAAAGAAAATTAAAACATGGTCAAACAATCCTGTATCTTCAAAACTCTCCAGCTGAATGTACATTATGCACTGAATATATATTTTTGCAACCTGTAATAGATTTACTTGCATTCATGCAATTACTATAAAACCAGAAATGTTTTTATGCATTGTAATTTTGCAAATATTGCGAGAGCCAAGATTCGCAAAATTAAAATGCACATGCAAGTTCTTGTCTACACTAGATGCATTAAATACCAGTGGCAATTCACAAAAATTTGATGCTGCGAAAAAGGCTGTGGCCTCCAATTCATAAAAAATTTCATGCTGAAAAAATACCTTGCTTTACAGGTATGAGATTGCTGTATTTGATGTGAAAGTACAGTAATCATATTTTTTCAACATCTTCCACTTCGTGTATATTTCTGTAGCAAAAGTGACAGTTACAACTCATTGTTTCATCTTTTAGAATACAAGAAAAATAGCCCATAAGAAATGACAGACAGACAAACGTACAAAACTGAAAACATAACCTCTGCTAGCCATAGGTTTCAACTACTGGCGGAGGAAATCATCCATAAGAGTTGCATCCATGTAGACGATTCATCTCAAATCTGAATTTATACAGTCATGGCCTGCACATGCCATAGGCTTGGCTGAGTGAATTATGAAAATAGAACAAAAAAAGTACTAGATTGAAATTTCTCATCAAAATCCGGAACCACAATGATGTGGAATAAAAAACAAACAAACAAACAAGCCCCCCCCCCAAAAAAAAAAAAAAGAACTTGCAGAATAAATGTTTGAGTAATTCCATGGTTATCTCATGTCGTCGCCTCAATGGAAAAAGGGGTTAACGCATCCGAGCTACGCGGGGCTGCGCGAAAAAAGTTTTCGAGATAATCGACTTTAAAGGTTTTTTGGCTTCAAAATTGGGTTAAATCAAGGTTGATTCCTTCATTTCTTATATATAGTGTAGATTAACGATCAATTACTTTACAAGCGTACTTTCAGCGATAATCCTCATTAAATCTTTGAGTAATTACAATTTTTCCATTAGTAACCTTAATACAGCCATATCTTTGCGTGCTTTTGAATGGCAAAAAGGGGTTAACGCTAAAGCGCGCGTCGATAACCCCTTCTTGCCATTTAACATCGCACGAACTGACGGTGTTGAAAGGGTACTGTCACTCCATAACATGTGTGCATTAAGTTTGTCTGTACCCAATAGTGATTTTAACGTAACTGCTAGGCTTTATCAGTCGTGTCTTTTATATACTGTAGTGGGGCCTTATCCTCATTTTATTACTGGAAAATTCTAAATTATAGGATTCAATATATTGTATTTGTGAGAAATGCATTAACCCCATGCATACCAGACCACATTCCTAAGAGGACATCAATCGCTTTTTAGTATTAAAATTAGCAACATAAATTTCTTCATTTCTAAGTCAATTCTATGAAAATGTATGCTTTGTGTATACAATATGGCATAAAAACATGTGGCAATCCTTTCCAATCGAAAAAGTTGCCAATTTGCACCTACAACAGTGTATAGAATTATGTTGCCAATTTAAGGATTTGCGGCTTATTTTGCCTTTAAATAATTCCAGCAAGCTATTTCAACATATTTTGCCCGTGACAAAAGGGGATAATATTTTACAGCATTGGTTATTTCATTTGGTACATAATTCATAATTTTTAAAGAAAAAAATAATCAAGAGTTACGCATAGATAATACATGTATATTGTACGAGAAAATTTTAAATGTGGTCTGGTACTAAGCACAGAGATAGTTTTGGGAATGAAAAACAGAAAATAAAATAGAACTTGCTCTTTATATCTTAAGACATTCTCGCAAGTGTTTCTAAATAATTTTCACGCTTTGAACAAATATTAGATTAACGATTTATTCATAGTTACACCTTGTAAACTATAGCTGATAATGTGCATGTATTCATTCGAATGCCCTCGAGACTATTCTTAAATAACTCACATAAATTATTTAGAAATTAATGCAGAAATTTAGAGCAATTACTACTGCTCAATGACTTGGCACAATGATCATGATCAAAATTAATACTACAATTTTTTTGAAAAGTATTTTTCAAAGGTTTTCAGATTTATCAAAGCTATCTTTGTGCTTTAATGGTCTAATGTAGCTGACCAATGAAATACCAACAATGAAATCAAATCAAACACCATGTATGTTCAAATGAGTTTATTATATATATATATATATATATATACAGCCAATTAACATTTAAATTGCGGCATCGGTCTACCTGACATGACACTTTTAAGCTATATATTCAAAATTTGAAGTCAATAAGTCACGCGAAATTCAAATAATACACATAAACAATACATGATTGATAGTTCTTGCTCAGACAATTGACATGTTTATTTGTTGAAATAATAGGTTTCTGTGTATAATTTGAAAAAAAAACAAATGTTGAACATATTATTCATTATTGTAGAAGATATTTTGGAAAATATTGTAATAATATGGTAAAAATAAGGACTTCACACATCATTACATAATTACAAATAGGGACTGTAATACAGACTAATATTTGTTTCGAGGTATGAAAAAAGGTCGTTTGAAATTTAACGGCATAATGTTTTGCGTGTATACATCAAGATTCCAAACGTGAAAGCTTCAGATTGTCTAAAATTACATTTTAATCAACTTACGATGTTGCATAGCTATTCAAGGAACGAACCATCTTTAAGGCAGTTAATACAATTAAATTCATTTTATTTATTTTCTCAAAGTTACCTCATTTTTCCACAAAATGACCTCTGTGACCTTTGACCTTTAACCCAATGACCCCAAAATCGAACCAAAGTATTATCCCCCCCCCCCCCCCCCGATATACCCTCATACTAAGTTTGATGTCAAACCATCACGGTTCTTGAGATATTGAAAAAAGCAAAATGGGACGGACATACGTACGGATGGACGACCCGAAAACATAACGCCTGCGGCCACTTCGTTGGCGGAAGCATAAAATATGAAACAATGCTAAATATCAAAATATTATTCACTTTTTTGTTCATGCTGTGCAGATATAGTTACGAAAGTGAAATCGACAATTAGATTAATACATTTCGAATAATACACAGTGTTGCATTTATGCAGGACTTGTGATGACATTCTGCCAGGTATATACTCGCGTCTCTAACTATGATACTTTTTCAAAACTTGTTGACATTTTTTTACTGTTCTTGCCTTTATTTACATTAATATGAATTCATGCTCTCCTTGCTGTCATTGCATCGCAGAATATCGAAATGCTAATCACAATTATTAGTTATGTTGTGAAAGTAGTCTAAGAAAGTGAAATCGTGGCATTTCAAATTGCAACTTAGAAATCAATTTTCAAACAACACATTTGTAATTTTGCAGGGCATGTCACATTCTTCCAATACTTACATTTCAAAGAATAAAGATAATGGTGTAAATTAAGCATTAATTTTCTTCACTTTGGGCGAAAAACCCCAAATCTCATCAAGTTCATCGGAATATTTTGAAATACAAGAAGACATGTATTCAAATTTCCCAAGGTTTGAGGATTTGCAGATTCGATTCAATTTGTTTTGTAATTTATTATGATACAATTGTCACACAAGCACACATTATACCAGGTATTTGTGTAATTATTGTTAGTGTCCTTATTTGCACTTAATTTTGAATATTTCGAATTACCAATGGAAAAACAGAATTCCTAGAATACATTTTAATTCATCCAAAAATGTGTACATACTTACTGTATTTTCTAAGTACAGGCATACGTGTTCAATCTAAGTAATGTCCAAGTCCAAGTCATTGCATTCTCCCTTCAATGTGGTGCCCTAGTTGGGCAAAACGAAGTAAGCGACAAAAGTGATACTCCTTGTAATGACCAAAATGTGTCTCAAATTTGCAAGGACATCAATGGAATATCACAATGTATAACCTATTATTTCTCTGAGCAAGGTGAGTGTTTGTGCATTAAATTTGACTTTGAAGAAGAGCACATTAGGTGTAATATAAAAACGTCAATTACTCAAATTTGGATGGTATGTCTCTTGATTCCTTTTACCAAAGTAAGGCAGTATGAAATCCAAAGTTCCATTCCATATGCTAATAGGCTCTAATGCAGTAATTTTACATCAGGTTGGCTCATGTTATATACTGTATGTGTATCTCCGCCTTAAAGTTAGAAAGTCCTTTTGCAGACTTCCCTAAATACACCAAACACCGTATACAACTAATGATACTAGTATTTGGATCATGTCTGTGAAATGTCGAAGTCGCAAGATGTGTAGAATTTAAACGATGCACAAAAGTACTATATGTATTTGTACTGTCGTCTGTGTTCAAGCCACAACAGTAGGCCTACAATATGATTCACTGTTCGGATGTTTGATGCATGTGTCCATCATTTTCCTCCTCCTCGGATTCATCACTCTGAGACTGTTGTACCTCTGTCGTGAGGTTTTCATAGTAGCTGTGATACATCGATGGGATAATGTTGTCCTTGCACAAACTAAGCAAATCTTGCTTCTTTTCCCTTGAGAGGGCGAGATGTTGTTTGTACAACAGAGGCAGACGCATGTCATTTCTTCGACTTGAGCCCGAGACGCGAACTTCTACGAAGTCTTTGTTGAAATCATACTTTATTTTGATGACAGAGGGGTCTGTCCTCTGTACGCGGATCTGACGAATTTTCAACCAGTTGACGGGATTGCCAGCCCTGTCTTTCTTCATGTACTTCACACAGGGTGTTGTCAACTGACGCAGATCAAGGAAGTCCTCTTTCGTCATGTGGGTAACTTCATACCGATTCCTGTTCCTTGCTGTTTGAATAACTGGTATCCACTGGTCGGGGTGATGGATTGTCACTCCCCTTTTGTTCCTTTCGATGCAGGAATGCATCGCGTCACATTCCATTTGAGTATGTCCGCTGATCAATTCTGGTAGAGATGACTCATCTCCACTATCCTCGTCATTAGTATCTGTTCCCACCGCTTCCTCAATAGAGTCTCCAGAAAATTGCATGGGCTCAGTGGCCTGGTAAATGTGGTCCATTCCTTTAAAAAAATGTTACAGAAAACTCTAGCATTTAGTTCATGTTTCCTTTTCAACAAATTATGATAAAAGCAATTGGATAGGTTTCACGAAGTGCTAGCAATTTGTTATCATACGCACTGCTGCCAATTAAGGGGCTTTCACAATCGGTCATGTGATCGCTTGCGATTGCTTGCGATCCTGTACAAAGTATACTATCAAGAAATAATGGCAATAGCGATCGCACAACCAATTGTGAAAGCCCCTTTCCCCAGACAAAAGGGGTAGCCATCGAAAAATTACATGTGCCACTTATTTCCTTTCATTGTCTTTCAAATGTGAACAATATTTTGTTGGTGATATCATAACCATGTGATATTTATTCCAACTGTAAGAACATATACATGAATTCTTTATCGTGTCTGCTTGGCTATCTTGCTCCTTAATTCAGTTTCCAGACTCCATACAATAATCACATTTATATCACTAGGGTTTGCAGATTTGACATCGAATGGATCCTCATAAATGGAATCTAACAAAATTGTAGATGAATTACCCGAACTTGTGTCAATTATATTTTCTTGTCAAGACATATACTGTCATACAGGCCTATTTGTAAATGAAATAGATATATAATTTCTATTCAAGCAGCCTGACAAGTTGAATTCAAGCCATTTACATTTATCTAATTCCCGGAACTCTGGCATATGCTTGTGAAACGGTTGTGCTTCTGTCAATAATAATTTCTTAACATCGTATATCCACTCTTAATCTCTCATTCAGGCTATTCGCAAGTTATATGTTGGTTAACATTTCTTAATCTTAATTGAGTACCTTTTGGGGTCAATTCTGGTAGAGGTGACTCATCTCCAATATCCTTGTCATTGGCTGTTCCCACTGATTTCTCAATTGAGTCTTCAGAAAGTTGCATGGGCTCAGTGGCCTGGTTAATGTCATCCATTCCTTAAAAAAAATGTTACAGAAAACTCTAGCATTTAGTTCATGTTTCCTCTTAAGTATATTATAATACAAGCAATTGGATAGGTTTGACCAAGTGGTAGTCATTTGTTATCTATTATAATTATGTCACAGGAAGACTTTAGAATACGCAGTAGAATACTATAATGAACCTGTCCCTAAAAGTATTTTAAATAATGCAGATAAATTCTCACGCTCATTTAAATTTATGTGTGTGCTAATTTATATTTATATAAACACACTTTGTTCAGTCAATTCTGCCAAGGGCAGCTCGTCAGCATTACGGTAGTTGGTTATGTTCATTTTTATCATATTTCATTGACCAGAATGACTCAAATCCAGACCTGCACTTTGTTGTGATCAACATCCATGGAAGAATTAAGCTAGGCAATTACAAATTGGTATAGTGCAATGTGTTTTAATTTTTATTTTAAATTTTCCTTTCCATACCTGGCTTAATCAATTCTGCTAGGGGCAAGTCGTCGTCACCACTGTCGTCTTTGTCACTACCATGTTGTCTGGGCTGGGTTATGTGGTTCTTTCCTGAAAGAGTATGCAACAAATCACTCGAAAACAATGGCAAATTTTAGAATGTTTTCTTCCAGCAAATCATAATACAAGCAGTTCGATAGGTTTGACCAAGCTCTAGTCCTTTATCATAATTATGCTCTGGAAGAACTTCAGAATATGCAGTCAAAATAGTATAATGAACTTGTCCCTTATAATGTAGAGTTGTAAAAATGAAATTGAATATCTGTCAAAGATTTTTTTTTTTTTTTTTAAAGAGGGAAATTACAAACACGTTACTCTCTACCACTTTACCGTAGCTGGGTTTTTTTCTGTATATACCTGGCTTAATCAATACTGCTAGGGGCAAGTCATCGTTGTCGTCACTGCTGTCGTCTTTGTCACCACGATGAAGCACTGATTCATTCTTGGCATCGGTAGTAGAAAGTTCCTTAAGTGGGCCTTCGAAAAGTTGTCTGGGCTGGGCTGTGTGGTTCATTTCTGAAAGAGTATATCAGAAGAGAAGTGTGTAAATAAATATAGGCAGAGTAGCACAACGTTAACCAAGGTACACAGACCATACGTGTTCTAATTGTTCAGGAAATTATTGCACTCGGTCCTTACACATGTTATTGTTCGAACTATACAATTCTGGTTTTAACAATCAACTTTTTTGGATTCTTATTAAATTTCTTGTTCTACCATTTCAAATCTTATCTTTACTTAACACTGGCTGATGACTTTTGTTTTGAACATATTAATTGTAATACTCACTTTACTCTCCTTATCAAGCTGTGACAACATCTCAGTCTCAGCTAGTTGTATTTCAAATTATGACAATCACATCAACACACCGAAGGTGACTGAGATTAGTTCCATTAATATTGAATCCTTTGTTTTCGTTATCCTATCATTTTAAAGAAATACATTGGTTGATATGGGATGCCCCAATACAATCTCGCACAAATCATTACAAACCTTGTTGGGTTGAATTAGCACGAGGAGACTCCTCTTCTTTTTCGATGTAGGAGCTGGTACTTGGGGCTTCATCATCACTGCAGTCATCATCATAAATTTCCTCAGTGTCTATAATTGTCGCCTTCCAGATGTCCTTCCTCCTTTTACCACATTTCATTTCTATTGTATTCCCTGGTAGAGGAAGTCCGATACATTTCACCTCAGTCAGTTTGACGACATTGCGGGATTTATCTCTTTTCCATTCCACATACATCAAGAGGTCAGTTTCAGGTCCAGGGTGAACACCACTGTCACCACTGACGTCTTTGTCACTACCATGTTGTCTGGGCTGGGTTATGTGGTTCTTTCCTGAAAGAGTATGCAACAAATCACTAAAAACACACTGGCAATTTTTAGAATGTTTTGTTTCAGCAAATTATAATACAAGCAGTTCGACAGGTTTGACCAAGCTCTAGTCCTTTATTTTAATCATGCTCAGGAAGACTTTAGAATATGCAGTAATAATGGTATAATGAACTTGTCCCTGATAATGTAGATTAAATGAACTTTCAATTTCACGCTCACTTATCTCTACATAAGTGCTAATTTATGTATATTACACACCCCGTTTAGTAAATTCTACCAAAGGGCAACTCATCAGCATTACGGAAGTTGGCTATGTTTATTTATACATTAAATTTTAATTGACCAGATCGACTCCAATCCTGCAATTCGTTGTAATCAACATACCTTGAAGAATTAAGCTAGGTAATTTAAAAATGGAATTGCATATCTGTCAATGATTTTTTTTTTTAAGAGGGAATTTACAAACACGTTACTCTCTACCACTTTACCGTAGCTGGGTTTTTTTCTGTACATACCTGGCTTAATCAATACTGCTAGGGGCAAGTCATCGTCGTCGTCACTGCTGTCGTCTTTGTCACCACGATGAAGCACTGATTCATTCTTGGCATCGGTAGTACAAGGTTCCTTAAGTGGGCCTTCGAAAAGTTGGCTGGGCTGGGCTGTGTGGTTCATTTCTGAAAGAATATGCAATAAATCACTAAAAACACTGGCAATATTTAGAATGTTTTCTCTCAGCAAGTTATAATACAAGCAGTTTGATAGGTTTCACCAAGCTCTAGTCCTTTATTATAATTATGCTCAGGAAGACTTGAGAATGTGCGAGTAAAAATAGCGGGATTTATTACTTTTCCATTCAACATACATCAACAAGTCAGTTTCAGGTCCAGGGTGAACTGGATGAGTGAAACATACAAGTATTTGAGTACTTTTAGAGTACGGTAATTGGGTTAATAGTTTCTGCCAAACTTCATTTCAGTTATTTGCTCTAAAATTAATAGATATTAATCTGCATTCATGCCAAGGAATAAACACATATTCCGTTTAACTTTAAATTACATTTAGCCACTTAGCTGCATACTAAAGTACATCACAAATGTTATAAATATTACAAAATTATTACAAATTAAAAGACGGAGCGAATAGCATTCTTATACATCATGACATGGAAATGTCATATAACATTCCCCTCCCCTAACATTTGAAATTGAATATATCCGGCAACAAACGATGGATCAATTTTAAATGGCATTTTCACCCTTACCATCAGACTTGTTCTCCAGAGGCCCTTCCATGCTGACGTCTATATGATTGTACTGTGAGGCTTCCAGTAACAGTTAAATGGTGTCCTAAAATGATTTAAGAGGATACAGATACAGAAGATTTACATATATTTGATATTTTATATGGAATTCATGAGCCCACTGTAAATCTGAAAATGGTATAAGGGTTGTCCAAAAGGTCAAGTAAAGAGGGTAGTTTTCAGGGCAGCTGGACATGTCATGTACGCAACGTGAATACTGAAAACGGTATGAAATTCAGTCATAATGGCTGTCCAAAAAATTGTATATTTTTGTGCTGTTACGTATATACTTACGGTCCACTCCAGTGTCATTTTTTGTTTTGTTAAATGCAAATGGACAAATGGATGGGTTTATGCAATGCAAATGACGTTTTTTTAGAAAAATAGAATGGTGTTCCACGTCTAGATAGAGATCTATACAAACTCAAACTACAGTAGATCTAAAGACTTGGCATATTATTGAGGTAGTGGCTATTCTTGCGACGAGTCATCGCTCGCACAGCCACTGACTTAGCCACAGTCGGTATTTTGTGTATCGCGAGATAGCTAGCGATAGACGAGTCTACTTGTCTAGTCTCTAGTAGAGGCATAGATCAATCTACTCGTGAAATAGGCCCCATCACTACAATACATATGATATGGGACCTTACATGCTGATCGATCATAACTCTCTATATCAAATTACTCGCGCTCAGAACCAACAGATGTGAATTGTACAGACTACAGCTACAGGATTTATACGGCAGTGGGGCTGGTGAGCACAGTATTATAGATCTACTCGTGTTTACGACCCCACCAAACGGCGTTTGCGCGCTGTTACCACATTGGTGGGGCTGATATCCACCATGCATCTTTTATATAACCCTAAACCTAACCTATCTATATGTCGCGATTTCCTTAACCCTCGGCCTTGAATCAGTCTCCTACATGTATATCAGGATTTCCCCAACCCTACCTAGGCCGTGAGTCTGCCTCCTTATCGCGATCTTCCTAACCCTAGGCCGTGAATCTGTCTCTTATATCGCGATGATCGATTCAAGTAATGGGGCCGGAAACACGATTTTGTCTCTCTAACGTTAGAATCTAGAAATATTACCTAGATCTAGATTTTACACAAAATAATGAATGGGGCTGTGCGAGTGACGTGACAATGTAGGACTTCAAAGCCGATATCGACCCTACCCGTGATCCGATCTCGCTCAAATTTGGAAGACTGACTTAAAGATGTTTGAGAACATTTCCTGCGAGTGTAACTTATTTAGATCTAGATCTAACCACTAGTGTTAGGTCTAGAGTCGAGCCTCTAAATGTTAGGTCTAGAAATTTCGTGAAATTCTACTCGGGAGAACATATTTTATGAGCATGGATACGAAACTAAATTAGTGCCCAAACTAGATCTAGGGTCTATACATATCTATACATATCTATATTCTATAATATTAAAATTATAGACCAGATCTAACTTTAGTCTCAGACTAGATTATAGTCTAGGTCTATCTAACTACTTACTAGATCTAACTTAGATCTAGATCGAGGTCCAGCAAATCTAAATTGTAAGTAATCCTATGAGAATCATGCTGCTACTTCTACAAAAAAAAAAAACACATCTAGATCCAACAGCAATTAAAATAGTGTTAACATAAAGTCGTCTAACTTAATTAGATCGGCATTATCGTGAAATAAGTCCCCAGTCCATTCACTGCCGTTTATTTCGTCAGTGCTGTTGCCCGTTATCCTCTCCCATCGACTTTGTATACGGAGCGAGCGCACGAGCGAGGTGAGTGGTGGCTGATTTCACGATTTGGCCCTTAGATCGATCTAGATCTACTAAGGTTTATCCTTACCATTTTTCCGATTCGTCTGAACTCTGACGTTCGTCGTCGATCACGAGTAGATCTGCGGAGTATGAGATAGTTGACGTCCTTCAATTCAGCAGTCCAATGCAATTAATGATATCATATTGAAGTCAATTTTAATACCGGTAGACTCTGCGTACTAACCGTACCCATTATGCATACATGTACATGGCATATTATATTGAGCATGCAGCCGATGCGCTAGCTCATCTCAGGCGGCGGCGCGCGCGCGCGTCAGTACAGTTAGAACGACGATAACGCCTTTTCACTTGTCAGGACGCGTTGCAAGCGTAATTACGAGAAAGCGTTATGTGGTTGTGCATGAACGATAACCCCTTTATGCTTCTCGTACCATGCTTTAGGCAAGAGAAGCGAAAGAGCGCGTTCACGTTAACCCCTTTTTGCTACCACAAAGACGTGCATACGGCACGTTGTTGCCTTTTTCTTTTGGGATTTTTTACAAAATTAGATCGAATTTGACATATCTGTTGATATGAAAATGTAGCTCATGCCATCTGCTTTCGAATGACAAATTTTTATTTTCTTGGAAAATTTGAGCCCGAAGGTGCGTTAACCCCTTTTTCCATTGAGCCGACGATGTGGTCCAAGGGTTTGGTGACTAATACCACATTAGCCCATATGCAGTAGTGAATAGACCATTGAAGAAATAGTACAATTGTATGTTTTCTCTTATTGTAAGTCTATATACAAGTACTTGTGCAGTGGACTCCTGTTATAACAAAGTCCTCGGGGCCGGCAGTTTTCTTTCGTTACGTCGTAATTTCGTTATAACTGAACAAATAAACAAAAAAACAAAAACAGAGTGGATAATGTTTGCAGCCTGAATTATTACTTTGTTATAACTGTGTTCGTTATAACGGGCATGCACTGTATCTGGATTTCACAGATTATTAATAGGAAAGTCTATACAGCTGTAGTTATGTTCAGATGATGGCGAAGGACACGCGCACAGCTGTCATGGTAGCACCCCAAAGTAGTAGCTACCATGATCAAAGGGGCCTTTGACCCAACAAAGATTGTATGTTCCTTGTAGGAGGTACATGTACAATGTTCATTGTAGTTTTCATAATGGAACAAATGCAAAAGTGAAGCGGTATGTCTGTTGTGGTAGAGATAAGGAGAAAAGGAAGAAATGGAAGGTGGTATTCTTACTTAAATAGTGTTAAGAAATATTGTTTAACAAATTACCTTTGGAAATATCAGCTTCCAAAGATTTGGAGTCTTTGTATCAATAGGTCTTCAAGATTGTTCATTGTATCAGGTACACATGATTACAGTTGGTCATGGATGTATCAATACCCACAAAAAATAAGAACAAATGATTTCATTTTGTTCCACTTGGGCAATTTTTTTTCTTTACAGATCTTGTTATAGCAAGTGCCCTCTATAATAGCTACTGTTCAATTTTCCAAGGTGGCATTGGATAAATTGTAAGTCTTTATACTTGTACAGTGGACTCCTGTTATAGCGAAGTCTTCGGGACTGGCAGTTTTTTATGCCTCCGCAACGAAGTGGCCGGAGGCATTATGTTTTCGGGTCGTCCGTCCGTCCGTCCGTCCGTCCGTCCGTCCGTACGTCCGTCCGTCCGTCCGTCCGTACGTCCGTCCGTCCCGTTTTGTTTTTGTCGATATCTCAAGAACCGTGTGGTGGTTTTACATCAAACTTGGTATGAGGGTATATCCTTGGGGGATAATACTTTGTGTGAATTTTAGGGTCACAGGGTCAAAGGTCAAAGGTCACAGGTTATTTTGTGGAAAAAAAATTGAAATTTCATGTTTTTCTCCATATCTCGCAAATGGTTCAAGGTATCTTCATGGAACTTACATGTAGTATATATGCTTGTACCGACGGGCAGTGATTATCTAGGGAAGTTGGGGGTCATGGGTCAAAGGTCAAGGGGGTCAAAGGTCAAGGTCAACTCCTCAAAATAGCACTACTTTCTTTAAAATGCAATATGCCTGAAGGGTTGTTTTTTTTAAACTTGATGTATGGCATGTATTACCCAATATATATTTTTGGGGAATTGCCAAAAGGTCAAAGGTCAAAAGGTAAAAGGTCAAGTGAAAGTGCTAAATTGCACTTTTTCCTCCATATCTCGAAAGTAACTCAAGGTATCATCATGAAACTTACATATTTATGCATGTTCTACCTTACAGTGATTCTCTATGGAACTGTGAGGTCAAAGGTCAAATGAAAGGTTTAGATAATGCTATTTTCCCATTTGATACTGAAATTATACTTTTTCTCAATACCTTGAAAATTACTCAATGCATAAACTTATAAAAGGGTCAAAAATCAAGTAAAAATCATCAGTTCCCCAAATACCTGCTCTCTGACATTTTAATCATTCATCCAATTGAACCTAGTTCTAGGAAAGTGAACATTCAGCACATTTGTGTCAAACCTGTCATTTCAATATTTTGCCAATTGTGTGAAACTGTCATCACACATTGTCAAGACATTGTCAAGACATTGTACTATACTATATTAGGAGAACCATGCATTATGGCGGAGGCATATCAGTCGCCGTAGCGATATATCTAGTTTTCAGTATGTCATAATTTTGTTATAACCAAGCAAATAAAAAAAAATAATAAAAAACAAAAAAACAAAAAACAAAAACAAAAAAACAAAAACAAAAACAAAAACAACCAAAAAAAAACCCAGAGTGAATAATGTTTGCAGCTTGAATTCTTACTTTGTTATAACCATGTTCGTTAAAACGGGAAGGCACTGAATTTGGATTTCACAGATTATTAATAGGAAAGTCTATACTGCTGTAGTTATGTTTAGATTTGTTGCCTGTCATGGTAGCACCCCAAAGTTGCAGCTACCATGATCAAAAGGGCGTTCGACCCAACAAAGATTGTATGTTCCTTGTAGGAGGTACATGTACAGTGTTCATTGTAGTTTTCATGATGGAACAAATGCAAAAGTGAAGCAGTATGTCTGTTGTGGTAGTAGAGATAAGGAGAAAAGGAAGAAATGGAAGGTGGTATTCTTACTTAAATAGTGTTAAGAAATATTTTAACAAATTACCTTTGGAAATATCAGCTTCCAAAGATGTGGAGTCTTTGTATGAATAGGTGTTCAAGAGTGTTCATTGTATCAGGTACACATAATTACAGTTTGTCATGGATATATCAATACCCACCAAAAAAAAAAAAAAGAAGAACGAATGATTTAATTTGGTTCCACTTGGGCAATTTTTATTTGACTGATCTTGTTACAGCAAGTGTCCACTATGGTAGCTACTGTTCACTTTCACAATGTGGCATTGGATAATTCAATTCAGTTTGATCTCCAATTGGTGCATTCACAGGTGTTACTCTTGTGTATCCATTTGTAAATAAAGGCAGCATTCCAGAATATTATTTCCTCCAGTGTCCAGAAATCTCATTTGGCTATTAGAAATACTTTATTCAAGGAGTAGATTAGTGTGCCTCTGAACATGACCTGAAGAAGTGAAAGCATGTTTACAAATGAAGTGTAAAGTAGGCAACGGTGTAAATCCGTATTGATGAGTGGGGGGGGGGGGGGGATGATCGGCGATAGTCACCATCACCACGATTACAAGCCCATAACTGGACCAGCACAGCCTGGGGGGGGGGGGGGGAGGGAGAGGAGAAGCTTGGTGCCCCCCTCCCACACACACACACATTCTTTACAGGGATCGAATTAGTCCAGTCAATCTAGCGATTTTTAGGGGGTAACCCACCACTAATTGCAACAGTAGGAATTTCACTGCAGAGCAAGTCGTTGAGGCCTCCTGAACACCATACTAAAAGTCCCCAAAAATCCAGCGGGGCAAAATAGTAAAATTTGCATAATATGCAAATTAGCACCTGAAATGAGAGGAAATTGACAGATCTCAGCTTCCCGTTATCCAATTTTAAAGATTTAAATGCATAAACTTATATTTTGTAGGTCAATGAACACGATAGATGCCTTTTCGAATTGGTCGTACGAAAAAAATTTACATAAAATGCAAATTAGCGGTAACTGTAAGAGTACATTCATAACACCAGTACCCACGTTGGCATAATGCACGTTTTGCATATGGGGACGCGGGGTTGAGGGGGTAACTTTGGGCGCCTCCCAAGGAGCCACTTTAAATGTGCACCACCTTTTACTATATAAGTATTGTAAAGCAATGTCTCCTGTATTGATTACATTGCATTCTTGAAAACAAAAATACCCTTGCTATAAGGCACGATCGAATTTTGACAGTATGTACTTTTGGAACATATATATTCGCGTTATATGATATTATATGTTTTCTATATTGCCAAGAGGATAAAGGGCATTTCGGGGGCACACGCCACAGGGTCGCCCCTCAATAAGCACCCTTTTTATTGTGTAGATCTTGTAAAGCAAATCTTCTTCTTTGATATTCATGACTTTTCATTTATATAAGTGTATTTGCTGTATTGCTGGACCTACATTTAAAACCATTCACGCTAGAACAACTGCATTTGCGTTGCTAATATCCGTATCTTGTCATAAAGGGCGTGAGCGTAGGTGTAAATTTAGACACCTCCCCAGGGATTACCTTTGCATGTCCACCTTTTTGACAATGTAGTTATTGTAGAGCAATGTTTCCTCTACTAATTAGTTGCATTTTTGGGGTGAAACAAAAGTGCCTTTGCTATACGGCACGATGGAATTTCGAAAACATGTACGTTTGGAACATGTATATTCGCGTTATATGATATTATATGTTTTCTATATTGCCGTGAAGGTGGAGTATTTTTGGCGCATCCCACAGGGTTGCCGTTTGATGCGCACCCTCTTAAGTGTATAGATCTTGTAAAGTTAAGTTTCTTCTATCATTTTCATAACTTGTCATAGATGAAAATTGTATTTGATGTATTGCCGGAACTACTTTTACAACCATTCACGCTAGAACAACGGTATTTGCGTTGCTAATATCTGTGTTTTGTCATAAGGGGGCGTGAGCGTAGATGTGAATTTAGACACTTCCCAAGGGATTACTTTTGAATGTTCACCCTTTTGACAATATAGTTATTGTAGAGCAATGTCTCCTCTATTAATTAGTTGCATTTCTTGGAAACAAAAGTGCCTTTGCTATTCAGCACGATGGAATTTTGAAAACATGTACGTTTGGAACATATTCGCGTTGCATGGTATTATATGTTTTCTAAGTTGCCGTGAGAGTTGAATATTTTTGGTACATCCCACAGGGTTGCCATTTAATGTGCATCCTCTTCACTGTATAGATCTTGTAAAGTTAAGCCTCTTCTATCATTTCCATGACTTTTCATTGATAAATAGTGTATTTGCTGTATTGCCGGGACTACTTTTAAATTCATCCACGCTAGAACAACGGTGTTTGCGTTGCTAATATCTGTGTTTTGTCTTAAGGGTGCGTGAGCGTATGGTGAGGTGTAATTTTGGACCATTCCCAAGGGATTGTCCTTTAACATGTTTAATGTTCACCGTTTTGACAATATGGATATCGTTAAGGGATGTCTCCTCTATTAACTACAATGTATTTTTGAAAACCAAAGTGCCCATGCTGCATGGCATGATCGAAGTTTGAAACATGTACGTTTGGAACATATAGTATATTCGCGTTAATGATATTCAATGTTTTCTTTATTGCCGTGAGGGTGGGGTACTTTGGGGCACATCCCAAAGGATTGCAATTTAATGTGCATCCTCTCACTGAATAGATATTGTGAAGTAATGCTTCTTCTATCATTTCCACGACATTCATCGATATAAAAGTGTGTAGCTGTATTGCCGGAACTACTTCTAAGACCATGCACCAAAGAACGTCAGTATTTGCGTTCATAGTATCCGTGTGTTGTAATTACGGGGCTTGAGCGGAGGTGTAATTTTGGACACTTCCCAAGGGATTGCTTTGAAATGTTCTCCCTTTTGACAATAGAGTTAAGGTAGAGCAATTTTTTCTTCTTTTAATTATATTGCATTTCTTGAAAACAATAGGGCACTTGCTGTACAACCGTTGGAAAATTGGAACATATTCGTGCTAAATGATAGTGCATGTTTCCTATATTGCCCTGGGGGTTGGATGATTTGAACACATCCCACTCGGTGGCCTTTGATTGTGCACCCCTTTCACTATATGAATATTGTAAAGCAGTGTCTCTACCATTTAAAAATCAGGAAAAGTAAAGTGTTTTTATTTACAACCCGGCAAAACGACTTTCTACGTGCATGTACAACTGAATTTGCTTTGGCATATAATGCATGTTTTGTTAACCTGTTTTGGGACCACGAAGCTCAAGGTATGGGTGATTTGGGCACTTCCCAAGGGCTTGCGTTTGAATGTCCAACTTTTTGACAATATAGATATTGTAAAGCAACGTCTCCTGTATTACCTGAATTGCATTTTGCGAAAATAAAAGAGTATGTGCTAGACAGGCGGAAGAACTTTTCAGAGGCATGTACCCATGGAACATTTTTTCGCTCTTGTATATACTGCATGTTTTTCATTGCCTTTAGGATTTCACCTTTTCACTTATAGATATTGTAGAACAATAATTCTTCTATAACTTCCACTGAAATTTAATGGAAATGAAACGAAAAGGACGTTATAGAGGGTTGTTTGTTTGTTGTTTTTTGTTTTTTTTTTTCGCTTCAAACAGCTGTATTCACGTGTATATACTGTGTATTGTACCGGGCTGTGAGGGTATAGGGATAAATTCGGGTACCTCCCTCCGAGTCGCTTTGACTCATGTGCACCACTTTTTAAAGATATACTTTCATGGAAATAGTCTTTGCTAGACGGCCAAACGACTTTTAAAAAAAAAAATCTTGTACGCTTAGAACAACGGAAATCGCGTTGGTTGATGCATGTTTTGCAAATGGCCGTGGGGATATGATCGATAGGGGTAACTTTGGTCACTACCCACAGAGTTTCCTTTGACTCTGCTATCTTCAATATCTCAAAACCCTCAAGGGTGCGAGAGCTGAATCATCCAGATTCGAATAAGCAACTCTTGCAAAATTGGACAAGTTATAGATGTTGACAGTTGTTTATATTCGTACTTTGATTCTACGTAATTAATGGATAAGCTATCATTATCTGTCTGATAACAAACTATTATTCGCTTAAAATTATACATGCTAGGTTTCTAATGCTGAAAAGTTTGTTTTTGGTGAAGAGAAACTGAAATATCACATTTGAACACTCTTGATATGCTCATATCGGGCACTTTGGGGCATTTGAATATTCCGTTGGCTCGGTACCCTTTGCATATTATGCAAATAAGGCCCAGATTATGTACATGGAATTGTTTGCATCGCACTAAGTGACATTGCAAACATATGTTTCAACACTTTCGGTGTTTCAATCTGAAACCTAGAAGTATAGTTTTCATGGAAACACTGTATTTTTATCATTATGGGAGCTAATTTGCATATTATGCAAATGAGGCCCAGATCATGTCCATGGAAATGTTTGTATCGCACTAGCTGACATTGTAAACGTAGGTTAAAACACTTTCGGTTTTCCAATCGGAAACCTAGAAGCATGCAGTTTTCATGGAAACACTGTATTTTTATCATTATGGGAGCTAATTTGCATATTATGCATATTTAGCCACTTTACCCCATTGGATTTCTTGGGACTTTTAGTATGGTGTTTAGGAGCCCATAACAAGTTGCACTGCAGTGGAATTCGTACTGTTGCAATTAGTGGTGGGTGAAACCCTATTTTGACTGGACTAAAATGTCCCACTCTTGCATGAAATATAAAGTGGGAGGGAAGTGGCAACAAGTTCTTGTTTTTATCTGTTTGGTTTTTTTTTTTGTGTGTGTGTGTGTGCTTTTATTTTGCTTGTCGGCCGACTTTCGGTGGAAAATCAGACCTTTAAAGTATGAAGACTTTCGTGTTTTTGTTTCTCTTGTCTTTTGATTTTCTTTATTCTTGACTGACAGGCGATTTTGACCCCCCCCCCCCTCTTTGTCCAAAACGTAGCGTAGCCCTGAATAATGCCCCAATAAATTCAGTGAAATGGTAATATTATGGCTCTCCAGTTTCTTTGTATGTAATAATGTAGTAGATAATTTCCTGTAGCTATCGTGTTTTTCAATTTTCTTGATTTAAGTCAATAAAACAATCATCCGCAGGGGCATCGTTCCGTTTTAATGATGGTGGGTGGGGATGGGTCTTGGAGTTGGAATATCTGTGCGAGGGAGCGGAGCGACCGAGCGGGGGGAGGGTGTGGGAGGGGGTGTCTCCCCTCCCACACGAGGAAGATTTTGCATTTTCAGACCTGAAATTCAGCGATCTGGTGAACACTTTAGGTGAAATTTTGGATTTTTTTTTTCCTATCAAAAAACAAGTAAGAAAAAGAGATATTCATAGATAATTGAATGACCAAATCGTGGTATCTCGGCTCTTGCTCTGCCTGTGTAGGCCTACTAAATAGTGGGGCCTATCACCGGCGTAGCCCGGATTTGATTTTTTTTTGGGGGGGGGCGGTTAGATGCGAAGGAGCGGAGCGAGCGAGGGGTGAGGGTGTAGGAGGGGGTTTCCCCCTCCCACGGTGAGTACTTCTTGCATTTTGGTGCTGTAAATGGTGCAATTTGATGCATTTTTTTGCGTGTTTTATCGACTTGAAACAGTCCCACATGTTGAAGGTAGCAGTACATTTTGATGTATATTATACAATGTAATTTAACAATGCCTATGAAATTGTATCATTTAGATAACTTCGTGTATTTATCATTACACTGAATATCATGACCCATGAACGCGACCGAGCCCGAGCGAACGGAGCGAGCAAACGGAGCGAGCGAAAGGGTGGGGGTGGGAGGGCGGGTGTCCCCCCTTCCACGGTGAGAACTTTTTGCATTTTGATGTTGTACATGGTGTAATTTGATGCATGTTTTTGAGCGTTTTGTCGACTTTAAACAGTCCCACTTGTTTAAGGTAGCAATATATTTTAATATCGATTATTATCAAACAATTTTGTTATAAAATGGTATCATTAATTTTAAATTATTTACTTGCATTAATTCTTACACTGAATATCATGAACGCGACCGAACCCGAGCGAAGCGAGAGAGAGAGGGAGGGGTGTTCCCCCTGCCACGGTGAGAACTTTTTGCATTTTGATGTTGTATATGGTGCTATTTGATGTATGTTTTTGCGTGAGTTGTCGACTTGAAACAGTCCCACCTGTATAAGGTAGCAATATATTTTGATGTCGATTATTAAACAGTTTGGCTATAGAATGGTAACATTTGAATAAACTTCTTGTATTATTTTCTTACATTGTATATCATGAACGCGACCGACCCCGAGCGAGCAGATCGAGCGAGGGGGGAGGGTGTGGGAGGGGGATGTTCCCCCTCACACGGTGAGAACTTTTTGCATTTTGATGTTGTAAATAGTGCAATTTGATGCATGTATTTGCGCGTTTTATCGACTTTAGTATAGTCCCACTTGTTCAAGGAAGCAGATATTTTGATATAGATTATCATTGAAGAATTTGCCTTAGATGGTAACATTTAGATAAACTTCTTGTATTAATTCTGTTTGAATTTCTTGTATGCATGTCATTTTGTAATGCGCAGTAGAGTATATCATTATAGTAGCTGCGCAATATAAATGTCCTTTATTGTTATTATTATTATTATTATTATTATTATTATTATTATTATTATTATTATTAATTCTTACACTTAATGTTATGAACGCGACCGAGCCCGAGTGAGCGGAGCGAGCGAGGGAGGGGGGGGGGTGGGGTTGTCCCCCTCCAACGGTGAAGACTTTTTGCATTTTGATGTAGTAAATGGTGCAATTTCATGCATGTTTGCGTATTTTATCGATTTCAAACAGTCCCACTTGTTTAAGGTAGCAGAATATTTTGATGTAGATACAATGAACAATTTGCCTATAAAATGGTATCAAGAAATAACTCATTGTATTAATTTTTACTACGAATGATCATTATGAACGCTGTCTGTTAAGCAATTCAAACAGGAAAAGCAAACACACGAGGGTGTAGATAAGGGGCATTTCTCCTCCCACACGAAGGTGATTGTGCATTTTCAGACCTGGAATTCAGCGATTTGGTGCAAACTTTTGGTGCAATACTTTTTTTTTTCCAGTGCCCCCCCCCAAAAAAAAAAGAGAGATAATAATGGAAATAAATAGGGCTTTTTCAGGAAAGTGTTAAAATCATGGAATTTAGCTCTTTATTCCGAGTGTGCATCATCTGTGTGTATGTACAAAGTCTAGTGAGGTAGAGCTTAGGAGGAGGGTGTGGGAGGGGGATTCCCCTCCCACTCGACGGAGCTTTTGCGTTATTAGAATTGAAATAAAGCGATCTGAAGCACACTTTTGTGGAACATTTGGGAATTGTCATTCCCCAAAGTGTACTAAGTCTATAGAGGGGACCAAGCAATGGCAGTGTGGCAAGATACGTCTCCCATATTCGAAGGAGCTTTTTCCAGTTCTAGAACTGAAATTCAACAATCTGGTGCACACTTTTGTTGGAATATCTGGAAATTATTTTGTCAATCAGAGAAGGTGGGAGGGGATAAGCCCTATTCCCCCTTCCTACACGAGGGAGATTCTGTACATTCTGATTGCATTTAAACGTTTTGGTGCACACATTTTTTGGCATATTTGGAAAACTGGCTATGTTCAAAGTGTAGCCACAGTCTACTTGCATGGATGGGGCAGGGGGGGGGGGGGACGGGCGAGCAGGGAGAAGGCGTGGGCAAGTGCAATCAATACCCTTCCCGTAAACGAGGGAGCTTTTGCCTTTTTAAAGTTGAAATTGAGATATCTCGCAGACGCATATTTGCTGGAATATTTGGGAAATAAAAAAAAATGATCTGTTACGACCAAAATCACTCTGAGAATGATCGCACAAAAGAAACAATCAACTAATGTTCAGGCGGTTTATTAACAGTGATATTGTGGGTACAGACTCGTGATCGGTTCTCACATCAGTACAATAACGATCAATAGAAACAGTTACAAATCGGTAATAGAATCACTTACATATTATGTTATCAAGTAGTCCTTTGAAAATGTTCAGATACGATGTTCGATGCCCCGATGAATGATCCTTGACGCACCGATGAATGATTCCTCCGACGTAACTCCAAAGGCACAGGTTGCATTACTCCACAGTATAAATCCGGGGTAAAATCCACGATAGATGTCCACGGTATAATGTTCACAGCGAAACGTGTAAAATCCAGACGTTATGACGACCACGTCCAGTTGATGCGTTGAATGATGATTCACTTTAGAATGTCCAACGAGGAATCCAGCCCGTCACAGCTTTGCCGTAATAATGTCCGTTGACACTATAATATGGAGTCTATCTCCAACGTAGGCAAATTAATTCTCTGCAGGCAAAATGTCTCCCAGGCCTTATCTCCACAAACACAGTTTGTATAGCAGGTCAGCAGGTAACACAGGACTGACTATAAATAGGCGCTTCAGAGCCAGAAGTGATCGACGTAACTCTCAGAGCAGTGGTGTTAGGTACTCTGCCTACCTCAGAATTTCTCCTGCTTATATACTATCCATTCACCCCTTTCTAGTACATTCTGTAATTTTCTCCAGCCTGGGGCCACATACCTGAACATACTAGCAAGTCCAAATTCCAGGAATCCTGGATGACTCACTGTCTAACTATGTGCATAACATCATTGCCAAAATTAACTACCAATCACATTGGGCTACAAGGGCAGTGCCTCACTCAGCCAGCAGTTCCTAGAATTTTCTGGAATGGGTTAAATCATTCTAGATTGAGTGAGCTATAGGTTTCCTGTCACATGCATACATGTACTGTAGCTACATTGTATACCACATCTATAGAAAATTCTCCACTGATCTGGTCAGCCTGTATGTACTATATCTATATCATATAGAATGTTCTCCATTAATCTGGTCCACCTGTGTACATACACATTGAAACAACCATGCATACAGCCTTGATACATGTACATAACTACTTGTGTGTACATTTGTGACAGATCTGTGACGGGGGAAGTGAGCGAGGAAAGGGCTGATTAAAAGGGGATATACCCCTTGTACATGAAGGAACTTTCGAGTTTTCGGAATACTGTATAAGTGAAAAGTCTTGTGCACTCAGAATTATTCAGAATTTTTTGTAAATCTGAAAAGTGTACTATACAGGGCTAAGGAAAGCGGCACAATTGGGGAGGGTTTGGGAGGGGGTACCCCCCCCCCCTCCCAAGCACGAGATATTTTGCAGTTTTTTTAATTCAAATTCAGCTATCTGGTGTACACGTTGGATAAGATATTTGGACTAAACGCAATATTTTCCTCATTTCGGGGGACAAAATGACATGTTTGCCCCCCCGCCCCAGTCCTCCAGGATCGACGTCCCTGTGCTTTTGCATTCTTAGAACACAAATACAAATGAAAAGTGATGGAAAATTCGGAAAGCTGTCGATCCCCAAAGTGTACTAAAGTTTTTAATGGGAAACAAAGCGAGGGAAGGGTTGATTGAAAGAAGATATCCCCTATAACCACCCGCGGTGGATCTTTTGTGTTCCTTTTTTTTTTTTTTTGTAACTGAAGTGACAGACCTGGTACACACTTAAGATAAAACATTTGGAAATCTGTCAATCTATAAAAAAAAAAAAAAAAAAAAGAGAAAAAAGGAAAAGGATCGAAAGGGGGAGGGGTCCCTCCCAAGCGAGAGAGATTGTTTTGTTTTTTGTTTTTTTTTATTTTCAGAATTGAAATTCTGCAATCTGGTGCACACTTCGGATAAGATATTTGGACAGTTTTCTATCAAAAAACGCGAGAAAATTTTCCTCTTTTCGGGAATCGTTGGGGATCAAAATGAAAAGTTTGCCCCTCCCCCTCCCCCATCCGCCCCCGTCCGGCCTCCAGGATCGACGCCCCTGCATATGAGGATGCTTTTACATTATTAGAATTCAGATGAAAATATCTCGTAAACACGTATGATGTAATCTGGGAAAATTTCAATCCCAGAAGTATACTAAATCTAGGGGGGGGGGGGGCTCCGTTAATTGAAAGTATCTAGATATCTCCGCCCACCCACGGAAGTTTTGCATTTTTGTTAACTGAAGTAACAGACCTGGTGCACACTTTAGATGAAACATTTTAGAATTTGTCAATCAAAAGTGTATTAAGTAGAAAGGACTGAACGGGGAGGGTATGGAAGGGGGTAGGCCTATCCCCTTGTTACGCGAGGGAGATTTTGTATTTTCAGAATTGAAATTCAGCCATCTTTGGATGAAATATTTCGACAGTTCTATTAAAAAAGTAAGAACATTTCCACATCTCGGGAGTTACGAGGAGGAGCAAAATGATATGTTTGTCCCCAATACTTTTATGGGGGAACCACCACCCCCCCCCCCCCCCATCGACGCCTCTGCATATTATGAGGGAGCTTTTGTAAGTGAAATATCTGCTGCACACCCTTTGATAAAATATTAGGAAATACGTCAATCTCAAAAGTGTACAAAGTCTATCGAAAGGGACCCAGTAGCGGCGCTTTTGCATGTTTATGATTGCAATTCAACGATCTGGTGCATATAGTTCTGGCGATATTTGGACAATTTTCCATAAAGAAAGTTCGAGATCTGTCCTCATCTCGGGAATTGCTTGGGGGACAAATGATTTGTCTGCCCCAACATTTCCGTAGGGGCGGGGCAAATGCCCCCCCCCCCCCCGAGACAGATTCGACGCCCCTGATCATTCCTGCATGGATATGCCCATAGATGTATCCTGACCGAGTCATCGGAGTCATCATCGTTTCAGGAATGATTCAGGAAATTGAGGGGGGTTCAATAATTATGGCGGTATAGTTTTTGTTATTGTTTGTTTGTTTTCGTACATAATTTGCAGATGGTCCTGAGTTGCTCGCGTCATAGCATGTTTAAATGTAGGCCTATACTATTTGACGTTGTCAACATCTAAATCATACCTTATGTCAATATTACTTTCTTCGCGAGCGAGCGAAGCGAGCGAGCGCTTGAGAAAATTATGTATACATTTTCCTACTAAGATAGAATACTGTTCAGCTCTGTTACCCGTCTGAAGGCGGGCGTACGAACGTCATGCAATATGCCAAAATTGATACAATCACATTTCTGCTTCCTCCATTTTTTTTTCTTAAATTTCGGGGGGGGGGGGTGATTTTACAGGCCACCCCCCCCCCTCCTCCATTTCAGGGGGATTCATCCCCCCCCCCCCCATCCCCCGGGATTTACGCCCATGTGATTAGCACAACGGAATTTGCATGAAAATTTCCCTGCGAATCATTCCAGTGTTGGAGGTGTTTCTTAAAATGAAGCTCCTGCTTGAAAATTCGATAGTGCAAACATTGGGGATTAAAATTTCTTCTGTACATCACTGCGCCACTCTCTCTTATAATTTTCATTTAATCTGGCGCTGACTAAACTTTTGCTTCTGCTAGAGTGAGATTTGATGCTTGATTGTACCAACTTTCCGTGAGACCTAGGTTGTCAAATATCTAGATTTTTTAGATATTTTGGGGTGTTATTTTCCGATATTTGTAATCGAATCAGGTCGTTTTTACATAGGGTAACATTGTGTCTTGGAGTTTGCATTAATTAAGATTTCGGGTTGTCATTTTCCGATATTTGTAATCGATTTAGGTCAGTTTCACATAAGGATAACGTTGTCTCTTGGACTCGGGATGTTATTTTCCGATATTTGGAATCGATTTAGGTGGTTTTCAATAAGATAGTGTTGTGTCTTGGAGTTTGTGTTGAGTTTGCATTAATTAGTATTTCGGCCTTCAAAGTAATCATTAATCATTCTCTTCTACATTTTCTACATTTTGAAAACAAAATAAAATCTACCCGACATTTTGCTCAAAAAAAAAAATTTAATATTTCAATACAAATGATTTTCCGCGTTTTAGTTGACTGTTGAGGTGAGATGCTTGACGAACTGAAGTAAACGTGACTTTAGTCATTTTTCAATAGGATGGATTTACTTGACCGATATCTGTCTCGAGACGACTAAGTGGCCTACGAAGAGCCAGGTCCAGGTGCTGTAATAAGGCAGTTCGGGGTTCCGGTTTGAACATGAGCAGAAAAAGGTCATTAGTACTGAGAGACAGGCTGGTTTTTAAATTCACTGAGATAAGCATTTGTAATGCTATGATTATTCATGTATTCCTTATAAATGGTGCCTGACAGTACACCCACCTGACAACAAGCCTGCCAGGTATTTGGCAATGTTAACAGAAAAAAAAACAAAAAACGATAATATATTCAAAACAGCACAATGGATGCTTCCCAAAGTGTTGACTGGCGAACCATTCCGGTCACTTCATCTACGCAGGTTCATTCTTTATTTGAATACAAGTTCCATAAATTGCTATGTTGGGCAAGCTGATGCATTAAGTCGCTTTGAATAAAGTGCTGAACTAACTGAGAAAAATGAAAGGTCATTCCATCTGTACCCATGTGCACATGATCTATCTCCGAACTGGCTTATTCTCCCTAATTTTCACCGCTAACGGTTTGTACTAGTTTGCATTAGTTTGCATCAGTTTCCATCAGTTCCCATTAGTTTGCGTCAATTAGCAGGACGGGGCATTCGGCTTTACCATGTTGTTTGTGAATATGGACAGGAGGTGACACCTTCCTGTCCATATTGAAAAAAAAACACACTTTTATTAGATATCTTTTTTTTTAAATAAACAAGTCAGATATCATTGTGAGGCAATGACAATGTCCTTGTCACATAATACTAATGTGATTGTGACGGCCATTGAAGTTTTGGAAAATGCAATAAACTTCGATAGTAACTGCTATAAGCTTTCCATTCTTTAATTTCTGGATTTAACTTCTACCAATATCTGCTTGGTTGGTCTCACTGTTCTGCTTAACAATACCACATTATTCGTAACAGATAGTTTATAGCGATATTAGCACTCCCGAGGGCAAGCCGTCCTATAGATAAATCTGACTTCAGAGCACTGCAGCTTATGGCAGCCATAACTGGGGGCTTCCAAAGAAGAGCAAAAGCACTTTCAATGGGTTATGAGATGAGTCGGGGCGTTGCAATGTCAGTGCATGAATTGTCTGTTGTCAGGCATACTTGAAGCCCCGGTTAGAAATTAGCATAAAAACAGTACTCAAACCGAATTGGTCTATACGAGTGCCTCACATACTGGGCAACCGAGAATTAGTGAGCATTGATTTCGCATGATATCAGAGAATCTTTTATGACATTTGACATTGCAAGGGTTTATCTGACAGGGGTTATGCCATATACGTGCCATGGGCGTAAATCCCGAGGGGGGGGGGGGGTGGGGATGAATCCCCCTGAAATGGAGGAGGGGGGATGGCCTGTACAATCATCCCCCCCCCCCTGAAATTTGAGAAAAAATGGAGGAAGCAGAAATGTGATTGTATCAATTTTGGCATATTGCATGATGTTCGTACGTCCGCCTTCAGACAGGTAACAGAGCTGAACAGTATTCTATCTCGTAGGAAAATGTAGGCCTATAGGCATACATAATCTTCTCATGCGCTCGCTCGCGAAGAAAGTAATGCCGACATAAGGTATGGTCTAGATGGTGACAACGTCAAATAGCATAGGCCTACATGTAAACATGCTATGACGCGTGCAACTCGGGACCATCTGCAAATTATGTACGAAAACAAACAAACAAACAATAACAAAAACTATACCGCCATAATTGAACCCCCCCCCCTCAATTTCTTGAATCATTCCTGAAACGATGATGACTCCGATGACTCACTCAGGATACATATATGGGCATACCCAGGAATGATCAGGGGCGTCGAATCTAGGGGGGGGGGTGCAAAGGGGGCATTTGCCCCGCCCCTACGGAAATGTTGGGGGGCATACAAATCATTTGTCCTCCAAGCAATTCCCGAGATGAGGGACAGATCTCGAACTTTCTTTATGGAAAATTGTCCAAATACCGGCAGAACTATGCAGCAGATCGTTGAATTGCGATAATAAACACGCAAAAAACCCTCCGCTACTGTGTCCCTTTCGATAGACTTTGTACACCTTGTGAGAATGACGTATTTCCTAATATTTTATCAAAGAGTGTGCAGCAGATCTTTCACTTACAAAAGCTGCGTCGTATGCAGAGGCGTCGATGGGGGGGGGGGTTACCCCATAAAAGTATTGGGGACAAACATATCATTTTGCTTCTCCTCGTAACTCCCGAGATTGAAATGTTCTTACTTTTTTGATAGAAAACTGTCTAAATATTTCACCCAGAGATGGCTGAACTATATATTTCAATTCTGAAAATACAAAATCTCCCTCGCGTAAGAGGGGGATGGGCCTACCCCCTACCATACCCTCCCCGTTCAGTCAGTTCTACTTAATACACTTTAGATTGACAGATTTTAAATGTTTCATCTATAGTGTGCAACAGGGTCTGTTACTTCAGTTAAACAAAAAAGCAAAACTTCCTGGGTGGGAGGAGATTATCTAGATATTTTCAATTAACGGAGGGTCCCCCCCCCCCCCATAGATTTATATACTTCTGGGATTTAAATTTTCCCAGATTGCATCATACGTATTTATAAGATATTTTCATCTGAATTCTAAAAATGCAAAAGCACCCTCGTATACAGGGGCGTCGATCCTGGAGGACGGAGGGGGGGGGGGCGAACGGGGGGAGGGGGATGGGGCAAACTTATCATTTTGATCCCCAATGATTCCCGAAATTAGGAAAATTTTCTTGCGTTTTTTGATAGAAAACTGTCCAAATATCTTATCCAAAGTGTGCACCAGATTTCAGAAATTCAATTCTGAAAATGCAAAAAAACAAAACAAAACAAAACAATCCCTCTCGCTTGGGAGGGGGGTACCCCCTCCCCCTTTCGGTCCTTTTCCTTTTTTCTTTTTAGATTGACACATTCCCAAATGTTTCATCTTAAGTGTGCACCAGGTCTGTCACTTCAGAAAAAGAACACAAAAGATCCACCGCGGGTGGTAGGGGATATCTTCTTTCAATCAACTCTTCCCCGCTTTGTTTCACATTAAAAAACTTAAGTACACTTTGGAGATTGACAGCTTTCCGAATTTCCCATCAAAACTTTTCATTTGTATTTGTATTCTAAGAATGCAAAAGCCCACTCGTATGCAGGGGCGTCGATCCTGGAGGACTGGGGGGGGGGGGGGCAAACATGTCTTGTCCCCCAATAATTCCCGAAATGAGGAAAATGTTCTTGCGCTTTGTCCTAATATCTTATCCAAAGTGTACACCAGATTGCTGACTTTCAATTAAAAAAAAATGCAAAATCCTTCCCCCTCTGTGCCCCTTTCCCTAGCCTCAGTACACTTTTCAGATTTACAAAAAATTCTGAATACTGAGTGCACAAGATTTATCACTTATATTCCGAAAACTCGAAGGTTCCTTAATGTACAAGGGGATTATCCCCCTTTCAATCAACCCTTTCCTCGCTCACTTCCCCTGTCACAGATCAGGGTTTTGTTTTTTTTTAATTTCCCAAATATTCCATCATCTATGCGTATGCGAGATATCTCAATTTCAACTTTAAAAAGGCAAAAGCTCCCTCGTACGGGAAGGGTGGTAATAGCACTCTCCCACGCCTTCACCCTGCTCGCCCCCCCCCCCCCCCCGCCCCATCCATACAAGTACACTGTGGCTACATTTTTACATAGACCCCGTTTACAGTGCGGGGCCGGGCTCAGCCGCGGCTCGGCCGCGCCGAGCCTCGCAATTGTGTCCGTTTACACTGCTGGGCTCGGCCGCGCTTTGTCAAACCTTTCAATATTTTGTCGTAGTGGCGCTCTGCTTGAAAACAAACGCAATTTGGTATAGCCTGGTTTTCAGACCCTTTGCCAACTGGATTCCGTGGCGACGAAGTCGCCGTTCGGGCCAAAGGCCTGCCGAAGGAAAAATCCTTTGCAGGACAAAGCCACCTGAAACTATACTAGTTTTCCACGTTGAGGGGGTTAATGTCGTGAATAGCGAAATAGTACGGGCAGAGGGTCTGGAAGCCAGACTAAAATTGGCCGCGCATTGGCCAAGTTTGCGTTTACACCAAGAAGAGGCCGGGCTCGGCCGCGGCTCGGCCGCGGAAGAGTCCACCTCCAAAGCGAGGCCAAAATGCGAGGCCAATTTTGGCCTCGCATTTGGCCTTTTGCGCGTTTACACTGAAGCGGGGCGCGATTTTTTTTTCCGTAACCCTAACGCGTCGAAATTGCCAATTGTGTCACTTGAGCAAAGACTAGTACAAGTTGGTTTTTGTACGCATGTGCGTGGACTTGGCAGTAGGCGCTGAGTTTATACTGTTATACCATGGAGCTTTGGTAGCTCCATGGTTATACACAGTACCATAGGCATCGTCGTCTGCTAACCACAGAATCAGATTACTACTATGTGAGAATGAGACGCCGTCCTTCAAACAGAAACATAACAACGGGTTTGTGTGTATGGGTATGTGTGTGTGTGTGTGTGTGTGTGTGTGTGTGTGTGTACTGTGTGTGTGTGTTTCCACTTCACATGTCATGGGCATCGCGTTCGCCTTTGCCTTAGGTGGTATTTCCGTGGTTTTGTTCGCCGTCTGCTGACACTTTTCCTGTGTCTCGCAAGACTTGCGTTACTGGGCCCACGCGGGTAAATAATTCCCCTTAGAGGTTGTTAAAATTCAAATTTCAAAAAATTCTGTAAAATAGCTGGAAGAAATGAGATGTTTCATGTTCACTAACCTGGATAAGTGAGATATACCCTTTCATCCATCAAATTTCCCAGGTGGGTTCTTCGGTTCAAACTCTGTCCAAGGGTCCGCAAAGCCAAACTACGAGTTCTCTTCACTCAAAAAATCACCTCTTTTCTGTACATGCAGCCAATGGGCCGGATGCATAAACGCTAGCAATTGCTTGTGCTAGCCTTTTACTCGAATCCGTATGCATAAAAACAAGCAATTGCTTGCGAGCAGAAGCTCTTGCTAGCAAGTACAAGCAATTGCTTGCTGTCCGCAAGCAATTGCTTAGAGACCAAGCATTTGCTTAAAAACGTATGCATAAAACATACCTTTTGCTAGTTCTTGCTAGCAATTGCTTACGATTTTCCAAGCTCTGTAAAATGAGCTTGAGCTTTTGCTTATCTGGGACGTTCCCTTTTAAGTATCATTTTCATATTCATGGAAGAAAGACAACAATTGTGAAGGAGTGGTATAAATCTACAAGAAATTACTCTTAAGTAGAGTAAGAAATTTTTCATTTCAACAACGGGAATGTCCAGTGGTTAGCACGCAAAATTTGATGAAAAACAGGTAGGATGTCTCACTTCGGTGGAGAGCAAGGAGACGTCTCTCCACGTGCGATCTGGCAGATGCGGGCTATTGTAAGCAGTGGTGGGAATCAGCCAGTAATACGAGTGTGTGTATAGTTGTGTGTGTGTGTGCCCTTTCAAATGCATGCTGCCACACTCGCCTTTGTTCTTGTGTTCGCACAGGCGTGACGCTATTGTTCGAACCCTAAGCAATTGCTTGCTGAATGCAAGCAAAAGGTATGTGCACAAGCAAAAGATTATGCATATGTATTTAAGCAATTGCTTGAGCTACACCTTTTACTAGACGAGCTTGTGCTTTTGCTTGAAGCAATTGCTTACAAGCAATTGCTTGTTTTATGCATTCGGCCCAATGAAATAAAGTCCCCTCAAATTCAATCAGAAAAGCTTTCATCTTCCAACCAAAATGTAGTTTATAGAAGAATTCATACTCAATATTTACAGCTATTCAGTTTTTGCCAAACTACATCATTGATTTTGAATTATTTTTTTTTTCTTCATTTATTTTGGTATCTTTGGTACGAATTTGTGCAGGAGTCTGGGACATTCCATTTTATTTGTACAGGTGTGAGCCCAACTAGGATGCATGCAAACTCGACGTCGTCATCAATATCTTGCAAAAAGTAAATTGGAAATCTAATTAGAGCTTGGAATAAATTATAATAAAAGTATTATATATTTAGGTCTACAGCTGCAGCGATTGCTATTGTTATCAACATTGATCATGTTTATTAACCCCCACAAAATCAGATTCGAAGTGGGCATTGGGTCTTGGGTAACATGGATGAACTACTGGGTTAATTTGGGTTTATCCTCCAACTTCACGATGATTCAGAAAGGCGTAGTATAGGCTCCTTAGGCCTATAGTTCAGGTTTGTTTGTTTGTTTGTTTGCTTGCTTTTATTTCTGCATTCAATCAGATGCAATTTGAATGCAAACTTCAAAAAGTACAAAGACAAAGAATAACAAGTGCAGTGAAATAAATCGATAACAGTACATAAATAGATTCACATAGGTGATTGCATTGAGCGATGTTGATACACAGAAATATAAAATAAAATACATGTATACAGTATTTTTCAGTAAACAACAGAGATAATTGAATGCAGGAGACCACCATCATAAGCGATTAAGCTTGAAATGGATGGAGGCCTCAATGGATGGAGGTTCATGTAATCAAGATATGTGATTACATTCTCATGGAATAACATCCAATATGAAGATGGGGGAGGGAAGAGAAACTGGGATAGAGCTAGTAATCATCGATTTTGATCGATAAAATCTCTCTATAAATATTTTAATTTATACTAGCTTTACAAAGGCATTTTGAATCGGCATTTAAAAATCAAAAGATGTGCTATTTCCAACAAAATCAATTCATTTCCCAGTCCATACATGTACAAAATTGCTCTAGTATCACGGTTTGAATTGCTCTATCAATAATTTTTTGATGTTCACTTTATCATTGTCAACCCTTTATTGCTTTTATTAGATTACCATGCACGACCATAAACATCATTACTATCATTTCACAACTGGATATCATCTTATCGTCATCACCACGATTATCACTCGTATTACCATCGTATACATATCACCACAAGCAATATATCTTCCACCACTATCATACTTTTTTTCATGTCATCAATCCATCAACAACAACAACAACAACTTCAGCATCATCATCATCATCCTCAGTCTAAATAAGCATTGCGACTGGCAATATATTCCTACTCGATCCCTTCCTCCAATGCCCACATGGCCTAGCACCCTTAATTGAATTGATGAAGAGAAACGATTGAATATTGAAACACTGATTTTTGTTTCTTTGTGTGTTTGTTTGTTTGTTTTTTGTTTGTTTGTAAGAACACTAGCCGTATTCACACGTACACAATAGCTTGTTACCGAGCGCGCTCCAAAACTCGAGTTCTTGTTTTCCTCGCAACTTTTTATAAAATTCATGATCGATTTATTAGAAACAAACACCTGGCTTTAACTGGTATCAGATTCCCAGATGGGTTCATGACTTTAAATGTGTATAAATCATTTGTTGTCGACTGACACCCAAAAAGGGAAGCCATACGTGATTTGTTGTCTCGAAGTCGTGCAGTATCGTACACATAAAGAGTGATGAGATATTAGAGATGTGATAGAAGTTTACCAGTATGAAGTTTATCAATATCAGCATAACCATAGCATGTCTACTATGTGAGAGATAAAGAGAGAGAGAGAGAGAGAGAGAGAGAAAAATCCAACCCACCAGCTCCGATTCTCAAGTAAAACACATTTGTAGAAGAGATTTGAAACGATCGTTTTATAATGTGTTATTTGGCACAAAATTATTTCCCTTATTTTTAAAAATGGTAATCGATAACTAAACGAAAATCAATTTGCGAGATATTAGCCAAATTTAAGATCTTTTCATTAAGTTGGCGCAGCCAGCATCAGTTCAGAGTCACAGGGGCTACTTTCGAGATTTTATGAAATACATTCATAGGAAACTGATAACTACAAGTTTGAACAATGATAGCACCCAATTATGGTTACAGTTCGTTATTTACAAGGTTCGTTATTCAGAAGATTCTTTATTCCGAAGGTTCGTTATTCCGAAGATTCGTTATTCCGAAGGTTCTTTATTTCGAAGGTTCGCTATTCCGAAGTTTCGTTTTTCAAAGGTTCGTTAATCCGAAAATGAAACAAAGCTCGTTATTCCGAAGGTTCGTTACGGACCCTATTTCATTGTCGGATCAACGAACCTTCGGAATAACGAACCCTGTTTTATTTTCGGATTAGCGAAACTTCGGAATAACGAACCGTATTTTATTTTCGAATGAACGAGCCTTCGGAAAGCGAACCCTAGTTTTTTCGGATAAACGAACCTTCGGAATAACTAACCTGCGGAATAACGTCACAAATATTCGGATTAACATACCCTTTTTGATTTTCGGATTAACGAA
Source organism: Diadema setosum (assembly GCA_033980235.1). Classification (NCBI taxonomy): domain Eukaryota; kingdom Metazoa; phylum Echinodermata; class Echinoidea; order Diadematoida; family Diadematidae; genus Diadema; species Diadema setosum. The sequence goes on along the minus strand of CM067077.1, from coordinate 19,140,844 downwards.
CCTTCGGAATAACGAATATCCGAAACACACAAATCCCCTATATACCTAGAGGTTTGTCAACCCGAAAATCAAGAAAGGTTCGTTAATCCGGACATTTGTGAGGTTATTCCGAAGGCTCGTTTATTCGAAAATGAAATAGGGTTCGTTATTCCGAAGGTTCGTTAATCCAAAAATCGAACAGGGTTCTGGAACGGGTCATAACACTTTTTGAACGTTGTTAAAACTTTTTTAAACGTTGTAGAGGGTTTTCAAAAGTTATCTGGATGTCTACAACGTCAAAACGTTTTTCTGTCGGTCCTAAAAATTTAGACAGGTTTTTTAGTGTTATTTTAACGTTTAAAAGAAGTATTTATAACGTCCAATTGAAACGTTTTGAATGCGTCGAAAACCTTCCACAAGAAGACGTTCTGAAAAAGTTTTGACAAAACGTCCAAATAACGAACTTGGAATGTTTCACGAACGTTTAGAAAACGTCTCTTTGTTAGCTGGGTAAAGACGTAAAATTCAAGTCAGTTTTGTGACGTATTATTCACATCACATTTACGACGTATTAGTGAAATAAAATTTACTTTGCTTTGCAACCTATTTACCACGTCGTATTAAGGATGTGACGCTAAATTTACGTCAGTTTTGCGACGTCTTTGTGACTTCATATAATTAAGGCCTACGAATTATAGTTTTATAGAGTTATATCAGTTTGCCACATTATACTATCGTCAGAACGACAATATCACGTCAGTCAACTGTCAAAAATAAGATTCTTCTTTTCTCAAATGGAAGACATAGGGAGAATTCATTATCTAGACTTCAGAAAGGCGTGATTAGGTCGTTTGTTTGACGTAAATAAGCAAAGAAAACAGACGCTATTTAGACGACTCAACCTGACGCCAAAAAGTCGTATTGCTGTTTGAAGACATCTAAAATATATCATATTATTTGTGACGTCTTTCTGACGCCTGGTTGGTTATACAAAGATGTCGTAAAGACGTGTGAATTACTAATTAAATGTCTTATAAACGAAAATAACAGGCAGATACTTGGATTAGATAAACGTTACAAACTGACGTGAATATGTCGAATTTTTCAAACTGACGTGCGATATATCGTATTTTTGCTCGAATGGAAGTTGTCCCAAAGATGTCATTGGCGGTCATTAGAGTCGTCTTAATGACGTGTAAAACACAATTCTAACTGAAAGACAAGATGTACGTCAGAATAACGTCATGAGCACGTCATCTCACGTCAATTCATGCCTTTTTGATGTATATTGGTAAAGAAAACAAGAAAGATGTCTGAAAGACGCCTTTTTCACGAAAACTAAACAAGGAAAATGGACGTGATTTTGACGTCATTTTTAGATCATGGCCGGTTAAGGTCTAATTAAGTGCATGTGAGCACCTTAAGATACAACCATGATACAAATCTGGTTCCTAGCTAACATTTGGACGTTTTTTAAACGTTTTTGAAAAGTTCCAAGTTCGTTATTTGGACGTTTTGTCAAAACGTTTTCAGAACGTCATTTTTCTGGAAGGTTTTTCGACGTATTCAAAACGTTTCAATTGGACGTTATAAAAACGTTTCATAAACGTTAAAATAACAATTACAAACCTTTCTATACATGAATTTTAAGGACGAGAGAAAAACGTTTGGACGTTATAGACATTCAGATAACTTTTGAAAGCCCTCTAGAACGTTTAAAAACGTTTTAAGAACGTTCAAAAAGTCTTGTGACCCGTTCCAGAACCCTGTTTGATTTTTGGATTAACGAACCTCCGGAATAACGAACCCTATTTCATTTTCGAATAAACGAGCCTTTGGAATAGCAAACCCTATTTTATATTTGGACTAACCAACCTTCGGAATAACGTCCCAAATGTCCGGATTAACGAACCTTTCTTGATTTTCGGGTTAACAAACCTGTAGGTATATAGGGGATTTGTGTGTTTCGGATATTTGTTATACCGAAGGTTCCTAAAATCCTAAAATCAAAAACGGTAGGCCTATGTTAATCCGAACATTTGTGGCGCTATTCCGCAGGTTCGTTATTCTGAAGGTTCGTTCATCCGAAAAAAAAATATAGGGTTCGTTATTCCGGAGGTTCGTTGATCCGACAATGAAATAGGGTCCGTAACGAACCGTCGGAATAAGTTTCAGTTTCCTATGAATGCATTTTATAAAAACTTGTAAGTAGCCTCTGTGACTCTGAACTGATGCTCGTTGCTCCAACTTAATGAAAAGATCTTCAATTTGGCTAATAGCTGGCAAATTGATTTTCATTTGGTTATCTATAACTATTATTAAAAATAAGTACAATTATTTTGTGCCACATAACACATTACAAAAGGATCGTTTCAAATCTCTTCTACAAATGTGTTTGATTGAAAGTTGGAGCTGTGTGTTGGATTTTTTTTTCTCTCTCTCTCTCACACATAGTAGACATTATGGTTATGCTGATATTGATAAACTTCATACTGGTAAACTTCTATCACAGCTCTAATATCTCATCACTTTTTATGTGTACGATACAGCACGACTTCGAGACAACAAATCCCGCATGGCTTCCCTTTTTGGGTGTCGGTCGACAACAAATGATTTATACACATTTAAAGTCATGAACCCACCTGGGAATCTGATACTAGTTAAAGCCAGGTGTTTGTTTCTATAATATATCGATCACGAAGTTTATAAAAAAGTTGCGAGTATAACAAGAACTCGAGTTTTGGAGCGCGCTCGGTAACTTTGTACGTGTGAATGTTTATCTATTTTATCTATTTATTTATCTATTTCTAATTTTTTGTCAGGGTAGCCCATTCACCAATAAATAGTGGTGAAGTTCCATGGAGCCCTGAATGATGAACGTACATTAAATAGCAAAACGTATATACAGAAGATGACATACAGTGTACATACATACCAGCATATACTGTACATTGCAAAGTAACATAAACAAGTGCATGCCACAGCAAGAGTTCACCAGAATGCCGAAATAACAATTAAAACGCTATTATACAGGAATGATAAGCTAGCCCAGAATAAATTTCGTGTGTTACTTACAAATAACAACTCCCTTAAATGAATATATGGAAGAAGCTGATCTAATTGAATGATCTAGCCTGTTCCATTCAAGTACAGAGGATACGATTGGGCTGCACTTGTGACAATCAGAGCGAAATCTTGGCACACGTAGATTTCCACTGTCTATTAACCTTGTATGATGTTCATGTACATCAAGTGCACCTGAAGGTACGAAGGTGCTTAAGTTATGGACGCATATTATCATAACGCGACTGAACTCAAAACGTCGTGTCGTCCATTTAAGACTTTTGAATAAATCAGCTAGTATTCTTACAAACAAACAAACAAGCAAACAAACAACCAACCAACCAAAAAAAAAAAAAAATCAGTGTTTTAATATTCAATCGTTTCTCTTCATCAATTCAATAAAGGGTGCTAGGCCATGTGCTCGGGCATTGGAGGGAGGGATCGAGTATAGGAATATATTGCCAGTCGCAATGCTTATTTAGACTGAGGATAATAATAAAGATGCTGGAAAACTTTGAAAGAGATTTCGTGAAGTTGTTGTTGATGGATTGATGACATGAAAAAAAAAAGCATTGATAGTGGTGGAAGATTTATTGCTTGTGGTGATATGTACGATGGTAATACGAGTGATAATCGTGGTGATGATGATAAGATGATATCCAGTTGTGAAATGATAGTAATGGTGTTTATGGTCGTGCATGGTAATCTAATAAAAGCAATGATAGTAGTGATGATTGGTTGATATATCAAGTGGTACCGTTGTACACATTGAGACTTGAACTGGTATCAACTGGGAACTTCAACTCGAATTAACTTATAATAGACCCTGGTAGCCTTCATTTTGTATCAACTGCATGGTACAAAATGACACTTGAACTGGTATCAACTAGTACCATGCAGTAAAACTTCAACAGACAGAAACTGTTACCAACTGGTAGAGTGATATGTACTTGAACTGGTATTACAACTGGCCATCAGTAGACTTTTACTGGTTTCAACTGGTATAAACTCGTACCAGTATGTTTAAACTGGTATCAACTGGTACCAGTACGTCTTCAACTGGTTTCAATTAGTATTGCTCATTTTGTGACTGGAAAGTTGGAGTTACCTTGCTGGTTTCAACTGGAACCAGTTGAAACCAGTTAAGGCCAGTTAAGACCAGTTAAAGCCAGTAACGACCAGTCAAAATGCTTACTGGTTTCTACTGGTTTCTACTGTTTTTTTTTTTTTTTTGACCTGGGAAAGGAAACCAAAACCCAAAGAACAATATGGATTGAGTGAACGCAGCAACATTAGCAGTACACATCAGTGAAAGTTTGAGGAAAAATCGGACAATCAAAAGTTATTCGTTTTTATATTTTGGTGTTGTAATCACTTAATAAAGAGACTACTAGAGACCATGACGTCTTTAGTGGACAACAATGTAAAGAAAATATGAAGAGAATTCCAAAAAAAAAAATCAATAAAATTACACATTCCCTCAACTTAATTGATACTGACATAATTTATGTTGAGGGTAGTAATCATTCTCCCTACTTCTGAAAGTGGTTAATCAAATGCTCTTCCATTATACTCAAGAAAAGTGAAAACATGTTTGTTTTCTTTATATTTTCTTTATGTTGTTGCCCACACATGATGTCATGCAGCCAGTGGTTCCAACATCAAAACGTTACAAATTCATAACTTTTGCATCGATTGCCCGCTTTTCCTTAAACTTTTCAGTGATGTGTATACTCCTGTTGCTGCTTTCACTCAATCCACATTTCTTGTGGGGTTTTGGTTTCCTTCAATGATGGTCGTGATGGTAGAAATGATGATGGTACATGATGAGAAGGACTATAGGGTTGGCAATGATAAAGTGAAAATCAAAGTTATTGATAGAGCAATTCAAACCGTGATAGTAGAACAATTTTGTACATGTATGGACTGGGAAAATGAATAGAATTTGTTGGAAATAGCACATCTTTTGATTTTTGGCCGATCCAAAATGCCCTTTTAAAGCTGATCAAATTAAACTATTTATAGAGATTATCGATCAAAATCGATGATTACTATAGCTCCCCCCCCCCCCCCCCACAGTTTCTCTTCCCTCCACCATCTTCATCTTGGATGTTAGAATGTAATCATATATCTTGATATTCAATTCAATTCAATTCAATGTTTTATTTCATTTTTCGACAAGAACATATAAACATCACTTCTTCTTTTTTTTTGTAACAGAAAATCAGGTGCGTAAAAACTATATAGGATGAAAAGAGTATACAATGATATTTGTAGCACCTTGCAATAATTACACATTATCATAAACACAAGTGATTTGAAGTAAGTAAACATTGTGGATATTTCGAAAAATGGAGGGACCCACTAAAAAGACAAGTCTTGTAGGATGTGGGCCCCTCAGACGAAAAACATCAATTAGAAGTAAAGAGAAGGTCTGGAAGCCCACTGTAGAGACAGATCAACAAAACAGACACAAGTACACACGTTAAAAAAAAAACCAACATGAAACGGGACTGAAATGGAGTAACAGTACAACAGACAGTTGACTACGAGATGAGACAAAACTAACATAACAGTACGATATACATGAACCTGAACTAAAAAGGAGCCTATACTTCGCCTTTCTGAATCATCGTGAAGTTGGAGGATAAACCCAAACTAACCCAGTAGTTCATCCATGTTACCCAAGACCCAATGCCCACTTCGAATCTGATTTTGTGGGGCATGATCAATGTTAATATGATCAATGTTAACATGATCAATGTTAATAACAATAGCATATCGCTGCAGCTGTTGGCCTAGAGTAATACTCTGATTATAATTTATTCCAAGCTTCAATTAGATTTCCAATTTACTTTTTTTTTGCAAGATATTGATTATATTATTCCAAGCTTCAATTAGATATCCAATTTACTTTTTGCAAGATATTGATGACAACGTCGAGTTTGCATGCATCTAGAAACGCAAGTCTTGCGAGACACAGGAAAAGTGTCAGCAGACGGCGAACAAAACCACAGAAATACCACGTATAAGCTAAGGCAAAGGCCAACGCGATGCCGATGACATGTGAAGTGGAAACCACGCACGCACACACACACACACACACACACACACACACACACACACACAAACACACGCATCACATACCCATATTATACCCATAAACCCGTTGTTATGTTTCTGTTTGAAGGACGGCGTCCCATTCCCACATTGTAATTTGATTCTGTAGTTAGAAGACGACCATGCCAAAGGTACCGTGTATAAATACCTACTAAGTATACAGTACAAACTCAATGCCTAACTGCCCAAGTCATTGAGTCCACGCACATGCGTACAAAAACCAACTTGTGCACCGATAGTCTTTGCTCAAGTGGCACAATTGGCAATTTCGACGCGTTAGGGTTACGGGAAAAAAAATCGCAAGCGGGGCTGGGCTCGTCCGCGGCTCGGCCGCGGCCGAGCCTCGCACTGTAAACGGGGTCATGGTGTAAACGCAAACTGGGCCAAATGCGCGGCCAATTTTAGTCTGGCTTCCAAACCCTTTGCCCTTACTATTTCGCTATTCACGATATTAACCCCCTCAACGTCGAAAACTAGTATAGTTTAAGGTGGTTTTGTCTTGCAAAGGATTTTTTCCTTCGGCAAAGGCCTTTGCCCGAACGGCGACTTCGTCGCCACGGAATCCAGTTGGCAAAAGGTCTGAAAACCAGACTATACCAAATTGCGTTTGTTTACAAGCAGAGCGCCACTACGACAAGATATTGAAAGGTTTGAATTAAAAGCGCGGCCGAGCCCAGCAGTGTAAACGGACAAAATTGCGAGGCTCGGCCGCGCAGTTGAGGTCGGACCACCTCCAGAGCGAGGCCAAATGCGAGGCCAATTTTGGCCTCGCATTTGGCCTTTTGCGCGTTTACACTGAAGCGGGGCTGGGCTCGGCCGCGGCCGAGCCTCGCACTGTAAATGGGGTCTAAGACAGTTTCCAAACATGCCACAAAATGTGTGCATCAAAACGTTTAAATGCAACCAGAATGTACAGATTCTCTCTCGTGTAGGAAGGGGGAATAGAACTTATCCCCTCCCACCTTCTCTGATTGACATAATAATTTCCAGATATTCCAACAAAAGTGTGCACCAGATTGTTGAATTTCCGTTCTAAAACTGAAAAAAAGCTCCCTCGAATATGGGAGACATTATCATCTTGCCACCCTCCCATTGCTTGGTCCCCACTATAGACTTAGTACTGTTTGGGGAATGACAATTTCCGAATTTTCCGCAAAAAGTGTGCTTCAGATTGCTTTATTTCAATTCTAATAACGCAAAAGCTCCGTCGAGTGGGAGGGGAATCCCCCTCCCACAACCCTTCCCTAAGCTCTACCTCACTAGATACATACACACACATGATGCACACTCGGAATAAGAGCTAAATTCCATGATTCTAACACTTCCATGAAAAGGCCCTATTCATATCCATTATTAAGTATTGCACCAGAAGTTTGCACCAAATCGCTGAATTTTAGGTCTGAAAATGCAAAAATCACCTTCCTGTGGAAGGAGAAATGCCCCTTTTTATACCCTCGTGTGCTTGCTTTTTCTGTTTGAAATGCTTAACAGACAACATTTATGATAATTTTTCGTCGTAAAAATTAATACAATGAGTTTATCTAATGATACCATTATTTTATAGGCAAATTGTTCGTTGTAATCTACGTCAAAATATTCTGCTACCTTAAACAAGTTGGACTGTTTGAAATCGATAAAACACGCAAACATGCATAAAATTGCACCGTTTACAACATCAAAATGCAAAAAGTCCTCACCGTCAGAAGGGGTGTACCCCCTCCCACTCACCCTCCACCCCCCCCCCCCCCCCCCTCGCTCCGCTCGCTCGGGCTCGGTCGCATTCATGGCATTAAGTGTAAGAATTAATACGAGAAGTTTATTAATGATACCATTTTAGGCAAATTCTTCAATAATAATCTACATCAAAATACATTGCTAGCTTTAAACAAGTGGGACTATTTCAAGTCGATAAAACGCGCGAAAACATGCATCCCATTGCACCATTTACAATATCAAAATGCAAGAAGTTCTCACCGTGGGAGGGGATACATCCCCTCCTACACCCTCCCTCCCCACCCCCTCGCTCGCACCGCTCACTCGGGTTCGGTCGGGTTCATGATATTCAATGTAATACAGTAATTAATACAAGAATTTTATTTGAATGATACCATTTAATAGGCAAAATCTTCAACAAGAAGCTACATCAAAATATTATTCTTCCTTTAACAAGTGGGACTGTTTCAAGTCGATAAAACGCGCAAAAACATGCATCAGATTGGACCATCTACAACATCAAAATGCAAAAAGTTCTCACCGTTGGAGGGGGTACATCCCCCACACCCTCCCCCTCCCCCCCCCCCCCCCCTCCCTCGCTCCGCTCGCTCGGGTTCGGTCGCGTTCATGATATTCAAATGTAAGAATTAATACAAAAAGGTTATCTAAATGATACCATTTTATAGCCGAATTGTTTAATGATAATAGACATCAAAGTAATATTACTACCTTAAACAAGTGGAACTATTTCAAGCCGACAAAGCGCGCAATAACATGCATATTTACACCATGTACAACATCAAAATGCAAAAAAAGTTCTCAACGTGGAAGGGGGGACACCCCCCCCCCCCCCCCCCCCCCCTCGCTCGCTCCGCTTGCTCGGGCTCAGTCGCGTTCATGATATTCAGTGTAATAATTAATACACGAAAGTTGTTTAAATGATACAATTTTATGGCCAAAAGTGTTCAATAATAATCTACATCAAAATGTACTACTACCTGCAACATTTTACACGGGACTGTTTCAAGTCGATAAAACACGCAAGAAAAAAAATGCATCAAATTGCACCATTTACAACATCAAAACGCAAAAAGTTCTCACCGTGGAGGGGGAAACCCCCTCCTACACCATCCCCCTCGCTCGCTCCGCTCCCTCGCACCTACCCGCTTCAGCTAAGATCAAATCCGGGCTACGCTGGTGATAGGCCCCACTATTTAGTAGGCCTACACAGTGATGTCGCACAGGCGGAGCAAGAGCTAAGATACCACGATTTAGTCATTCAATAATCTATGAATATTTCTGGTTCTTACTTGTTTTTTGATAGGAAAAATATCAAAAATTTCAATAGCTACAGGAAAATATCTACTACATTATTACATACAAAGAAATGGGGATCCATATTACCATTCAACTGAATTTATTTCGGCGTTATTCAGGGCTACGGTACGTTTTTGGAAAGGGGAGGGGAGGCGCAGAACGCCAGTAGGAGGCCCGTAGCGGCAGCACTTCCCTGGCAACTCCCACGCAGGTACTTCGCAGTCCCGTATGCAGCCAAGATTATGAAATTCTGTGGGATTTCAGCCATTCCATCAGAGGAATTCCTTTACTGAGTTGTCAGCCTCCATGCGACTGGTACAAAGGTCACACAGTATACTCGCAAGTATAATTTAAGTAGAACGCGTCCAGCAAGTAGGACACATGCGCTGACTCGCTCAAATCCTTTTCCGCCCTCAGGAATATCCGGTATGCTAGAAAATCCCTACACGTAACAAGCCCGAGTAGCTTGCCCGGAAAGGTGTGACAGGGCCTAAACACGGTTGCGGGTAAAAGAAAAAAAAAAATATGCGTGCGCACCTCCGGGCGACTACGATTGAGATACGTGCTAGGTACTGTCATGTGCGGATCATCTACGGGGACCTCCGGGTAGTCAACATTGTTCTTTGCAAGTCGCACGCAAGGCTTGCCCGGATAGGTGTGACACGGCCTTAAATTCCATGTCACACCTTTCCGGGCAAGCCTTGCGTGCGACTTGCAAAGAACACTTTTTACTACCCGGAGGTCCCCGGAATGAGCCGCACATGACAGTACCTAGCACGTATCTCACCCGTAGTCACCCAGAGGTGCGCACGTAAATCTTTTTACCCGCAACCATGTTAAGGCCCTGTCACACCTTTCCGGGCAAGCTATGCATTCTGTTGCGTGTAGGGATTTTCCAGCATACCGGGAATTTCTGAGGGTGAACACGGATTTGGGCGAGTCAGTGCATGTGTCTTATTACTTGCTGGACGCGTTCTACTTAAAGGAGACCTCCGGATGATTTTCAGATTTTTACATTTGAACAACTATAAATTAGTTATACCAAGGACTGAGTTTCAGAATATGTGATAATTGGGTTGAAGAATAAGAATATTTTCAAAATTTAGAACAAATTGCAATGAACAAGGATGATGACATGGCAGAGTCACCATAAGAATGCATGAGTTGGGGCTCAAGGAAGCAGAACAAAAGAAGAAGGCATGCATAGATTATACACAGGTGAACTCGCAAGCAAGCGGTATTGTAAAGGAATTACACTGCTACATTTCTGAAATATGTGAACCTCCTATGTCATCATCCTTGTTCAGTGTAATTTGTTTAAGGCTTTTCAAACTATTTTCTCTCCTCAAGAACCACAATAAATTCCACAAATCTATACATGGAGTTGTCGATTTATGTACTACATGATGTGAAATTATGAAAATCGTCTGGAATGTCCCTTTAAATTCTACTTGCGGGTATACTGTGTGACCTTTGTACCGGTCGCGTGGGGGCTGACAACTCAGTGAAGGAATTCCTCTGAAGGAATGACTGAAGTCCCAAAGAATGTCATTATCTTGGCTGCATACGGGGACTGCGAAGTACCTGCGTGGGAGTTGCCTGCGAAGTGGTGCCGCTAAGGGCCTCCTACTGGCGTTCTGCGTGGACCTCTCCGGGCATCCCCGCGACTCACCCGGAAAAAGTTTTGGTCATGCTCAAAATTTGGCTGCGGTTAAATCGGACTTACGTGAGCACCTCCGGGCAAGTACAGGCGAGATACGCGCTAGGTACTGTCAGGTGCAGACCTACTGCGGAGAGCTCCAGGGAGCAAATTTGTTTCTCCGCAAGTCAAGCCGCAAAACTTCCCCAGATACGGTATAACTAGGCCTTGAGCATGCTCAAAACTTGTTCCGAGTGAGTCATGGGGGTTCGCTCGCAGAGGTACACGCAGAACACTAGTAGGAGACCCTTACCGGCAGCACCTCGCAAGAATTGGCTCTCACGCAGATCACACGGAATGCAAGCAAGCACGCGTCTAGTAAGTAAGAAAGAAATGCGAAAATTGCAAACATTCTTGTTCGCCCGCGGAAAATCTTCTACGTACTGGAAACAACCTCCTCGCCACAAGCCCGCGTAGCTTGCCCGGAAAAAGGTGAGACACGGCCTTTAAGTTCTAAATAACGAATGTCGCTCCGTGCAGGGAAGAATTAATGAGATCTATCGCAGGTGTTGATGAGTTGCTTTGACGAAACACAGCGTTCCTGTTTAAATATGCATAGTTCCTCAATCACAGCAAACCGAACGAGCAGCAGTTCGATGCCCCTTTCAATACTATTTCAAAAAATATTTCACATTAAAAAAAAAAAAAAAAGTATTTCACATTTTAATATCAGAAGCTTAAATAAAAACTTTGATAAATTTCTTTCTTTTGTGAGTATATCAAAATCCAAATATAATATTATCGGGCTCAGTGAAACTTGGTTGAAGGAGACATCACCCTCTTCGCTGCTTACTATAGACGGTTTTAAATTCATAACAAATAATAGAACATGGAAGAAAGGTGGGGGAGTCGGATTTTATGTGTCATCAGAATTTAGACTGTGTCTTCTTAGAAAAATACAGTGTGATGTCAAATACATTTGAGAGTGTATTTATCGAGGTCAAAACTCCAAACAAAGGTAATATTATAATTGGGGAGATTTATCGACCCCCAAGCTCAAACCCTGCTGATTTTTTGAGTTATTCTGCGGCCTTATCTCGAACAGTTATTTTGACAGTAAGACATGTTTTGTCATGGGTGATTTTAATCTCAATCTCCTTGATTACAGTGACAATCCCTTATGCGCAAATTTTCTTAACCTTATGTTGTCGAAATGATTTATTCCCCTTACAAGAAAACCGACTTGAATAACTGATGATGTATCTACTCTTATTGACAACATTTTTGTAAATGACTCATTTTCTGACATCACATCTGGCATAATAGTTTCTGACGTCACAGATCATTTCCCAATTTACGCCCTTGTGTCCAGTTTTATGACTGTTAATGTTTCTCACACCCACAACCCAGGTATTCGTGTAATGTCTGAATCCAACCTTAATAAACTTATAGGGAGAAATTAAGTTCAGGGGATTGGTCCACCGTATACAGTCAAAGCGACACTGATTTAGCCTTTGAAAATTTTATGAATATTTTAATTGCTAATTATGATTCTTGTGTTCCTCTCCGAAGACCTCACCATTCTAATTATAAAAAAAGTACCACGACAACCATGGGTTACAAAATCTCTTCTTAGGTCCATTAACCGCAAGAATAAACTTTTTCATAAGTATCGTAAAGATCCATCCCCTTTAAACAAATTAAGATATGTTCGTTATCGGAAAATATTGGCATCCATAATACGTATAGCCAAGCGAAATTATTCTTTGCGGCAGTTTGTTAAATATAAATCTGATGTGAAGAGTACGTGGAAGGTGATTAATGAGGCGCTCAAACACAAAAATAATACCGATCCTCCTAAATATATTTCATTATGGCGGAATCTTTCTATGATTATTTTGCAACTCTTGGTCCACATCTTGCCAGTAAAATCCCGAAATCATCAAATGAATTCTATAGATACTTACGTAATAGGAATTCTCAATCAATATTTTTGAACCTATTTTTGAAGAAGAAATTATAGATATTATTAAGAATTTGAACGATAAAAAAAGTTCAGGACATGATGGAATTACAAATTTTCTTTTAAAAAATGTTTTAAGCGAAATAATTACTCCTCTTACATACATTTTCAATCAATCCTTATTTAATGGCAAAGTCCCCAATAAGATGAAAGTCGCAAATGTTGTCCCTATCTTTAAGAAGGGCCAGAAAGATTTAGTGAATAATTACCGACCAATTTCTTTGTTGACTTCAATCTCTAAAATTCTTGAAAAGGTGGTTTATACACGATTATCAACATTTCTCACAAATCATAACATTCTGTCGGATTCTCAGTTTGGTTTTAGAAAACATTACAACACAACCCACGCTTTACTTACTTTTGTAGACAAGGTAGCTCATGCTATAAATAGTTCTGAACATACAATTGGAGTTTTTCTTGATTTTTCTAAAGCTTTCGACACGATAGATCACGAAATCTTGTTTAATAAATTATGTCACTATGGAATCCGCGGGACCCCCTTAGAATGGTTTAAGAGTTAGTTAACACAAATAAAGCAATTTGTTAATATCAATAACCATGATTCGCAATTAAAGCCTATTTCATGTGGAGTCCCGCAGGGCTCCCTCTTGGGCCCACTTTTATTTATTTTATACATAAACGATCTTCCAAAATCATCGCAAATTTTGTCATTCATTTGTTTTGCCGATGACACAAGCTTGTTTTTTTTTTTTGTTTTTTTTTTACATCGAGACCCTAATGCATTAATAAATATGATGAGCTCAGGTCTATGCATTCCTGGATTTATGCGAACAAATTATCCTTGAACATAGAAAAAATCATTATATGGCATTTAGTAATTCTTTGAATGTTGTTCCATATGATATCAAAATAAATGATTTATGTTTAAAGCAGGTTAATAACACAAAGTTTTTAGGGCTTTGGATTGACCGAGAATTATCCTGGAAAACTCATGTTAATTTTGTAAGTAAAATTTTGTCTAGAAATATTGGAATTTTGAATAAGTTCAAACATTTCTTTCCTGTTTATATTTTGCAGAGTATATATTCTTGTTTTTAACTATGGAATTTTGGCGTGGGGAAATGCAATTCATTCATTACTAGATTCCCTTCTCCGTATTCAAAAGCGTGCAATAAGAATCATAAACCACGCCGGATATTTTGCTCATACCAACTGTTTTTTTTTTTTCATCAAAACAGAATTCTGAAAATTCCAGACCTATTTTATTACAATCTCAGTATTTTCATGTATAAACTAACAACTAATGAATCACCATCTGTTTTTATCCACATGTTCAAAAGGAATCGCTCTATCCACTGTTATCTCACTCGGCAGAGTGACGCCCGTACTCGCACTATTTTTGCAAACAAAACAATTATATTTACTGGACCCAGATATTGGAATGACCTCCCTCTAGATATCACTTCTTCCTTATCTTTATTCACCTTCAAACGCAAATTAAAACAGTTATTACATAGTGGATACAGACTACCAAGCTTTTAGCAACTTTTTTATGCTCCCAGTCTTTTGTCCTTGTCCGCAACACCAAGTTATTAAAGCTATTTCATGGTACCGATACATCTTTTAATAATATAGCATTTTTGTTTTTCAAACACTGCGAGATTTGTATGCAGTGTGGTTTGTGCGATATCTATGTGGTTCATTAGTTTATTACTTATCGATTTTTTGTACTGGTGTAATTTTAGTTGGTCAAGACAAACATATCCGTTCTCCGTGTAAAATTATATGCCTATATATGAACTTGGGAACCTACAGTTTTACAAGCTTTAAAGCTTTTATGTAGGCCCCATCATATTTCTTATACTAAAGTCTTAGTAGTGACATTTTCAAACGATATGACCATGTACATTTGTGTCAAGTATATTTTTTTTTCTTTTTCTTCTACAATCAAAAGACATGATTGTATATATTTTGTATTCTTGTTTTGTTGTCAATAATTTTGTAATCTTATCATTGAGAAAATGGAAATATGAAAAATAAATTTGAACTTGAACTTGAAAATACTTTCGGCAGCAATGTGTATAGAGAACAAGAAACGTGAACAAAAACCAGTTAAAAAAATGTGGGCATACTTCGGATCGTTAACTGTAACAGGATACTTAAGTATACACATAAGTAGGGCATTGCTTTAGCCAATTACATTTCATAATCAGAAAGATTTCACATTCAACATCTAAACTTCCCAAACGAAGCCATTTTGTGCGCAAGGTAGTTGATCGATTTTTTTAATGAAGAAAAAAATTGAAGGGATTTGTTCCCTGCCATATTACCCCCAAGTCCCACACAGGATTTCCACATTTCTTCTGAACGGAGATCTCCATGATAAATATTCAAACTCTGTAAAAGGGCGGCTTAGAGCACAATCAAAGACAGTGGAATATCTGTAAGCATTCAAGAATTGCCATGCAGTGAATCTACGAAAAAAATTGCACAACGTGCGAAGAGATTTCGCTCCTTCTCTAAAGGCATATCGAGACAACGAATGCCCAAACGAATTAAAAAAAAAATGAGATGCGTTCGAATCCCTTGCTAATGCTTAAGAATGGTTCATAACAATCACCAAGTTTGAAGTTCTTTGTTTCCAGTAGCTAGTTTCGCAGAGATACGCTGGAGCAGGTGTTTGTTTGTTTGTTTGTTTGTTTGTTTGTTTGTTTTTTTTGTTGTTTTTTTTGACATGTTCAAAATAAAAGTCAGCTCTGGCGAATCTCTGCGATTCTCTGTACAGCATAGCAACAGCCCCAAGCTTGACATGCTTTTGCATGATATTCGACGGTCGAAAGGCTTCATTTGAATAAAGAAACGTTACCTGCTTTGGCAAATTACGCATTACTTTACGTGCCGGGATTACCCGTCATTGACAGTAGCATGGGGGTGTCAGAGAAGGAGAAGAAACGAGAATTTTTTTTTTTTTTTTTTTTTTTTGCCCATGCCCCATGCCGCCGAGGTTATGCACTCTACCGCAAGCGTTGATAAATTGCTTTGACCTGAGACAGCACTTCTGTCTAAGTATGCATCATTCCTAAAATACAACATACCTAGCCAGCAGCAAAGCGCTGCCCCTCCAATATTTTCAGTAGCAATTGTACAATGGGCAAAGAATATAAATTCATATAGGACACGCGAAGGAATGTAGTAAAATAGGTACTTCTTTAACTGTAAAATGCGACTAAACAAGCAGAAACACGCAATTGACAAATACTAAATTCGAAAGATTTGATAATTGAGGGTTAAACCCGGCAAACAACATTATGCACTAAATATACGCAAGATTGTTAGATATTACCTTTTTTTATGAGATATTAATATTCAGTCCGGAGGTATTGATAACAAGGAGATTTGAAGAAGAAAAAAAAATTCCATACACGATTACCACTAAGTTGCATACAAGATTTCAAAATTTCCTCTGAAATACAGTTCAAAATTCTTGAAATCAAGAACCTCTCTTTTGGTTTCTATATCCAAACTCTATGGAAGAGCGACGTGGAGCATGGAACATCAAAGCCAGTGAAATGCTAAGGATTAGCGTTAGGGTTTGTCTTGCTATAGAACCCGTGCTATTCGCACAAATTGCGAAGAGACTCCACTTCTTCTCCAACACTTTTTTTTTTTTTTTTTTTTTGGGGGGGTATAGTAGTGGAGATTATTCGCCATAACAGAGTGACGTTTTGATTACGAAACTGTTGTAGTACATATTATGTACCACTGTTTTCTCAGCCCCCCTGACATTCACAACGCTCCCAGATTCAGGAACTACTTGATTAACAAAAGACATTGGAACGCATCTTCGCAGTATACTGGACATAACTTGGGTGTTCAACTGCAATGTCTTTTGAACATGGAAGCATGACAGCTAGGCTAGGGAAAGCCACATTCCAATTTCTTTCATTAATCATTAGTACCTAAATGACTGAGACCCCGTTTACAGTTTACAGTGACTTTCGATAAGTAAAATAATGGCATCAACCAAACACGTTAACGACATATGTTTTTTTAAATTATGGAAAATTTGGAAATCAGGGCTTTTTTTCACGATTTTCCAGCAAAGTCATAATGAACAACCATGGACAAATCAGATGAGATGATGGATCCGTATAAAAGCTCATATTCCTCTCCTGCATAAAATGTTCGCTGTTTTTATTTCTTTGTTGATATGAGTAGAAAGGTAATGTACATGTATTAAGATATCATGCATGCTTATGATTCACAAAAGTTGCAAACCTTGCCGGAGGCTTGCCCTACCATGGACCTAAGACCCCGTTTACAGTGCGGGGCTCGGCCGCGGCTCGGCCGCGGCCGAGCCCGCCTTTATTTCAGTGTAAACGCGCAAAAGGCCAAATGCGGGGCCAAAATTGGCCGCGCATTTGGCCACGCTGTGAAGGTGGTCTCGGCCGCGGCCGAGCCGCGGCCGAGCCCAGCCTCAATTGGGGGGCCGAGCCCCGCAATTTTGTCCGTTTACACTGACAAGACCATCTTAAACTATACTAGTTTTCGACGTTTAGGGGGTTAATATCCTGAAGAGCGAAATAGTACAGGCAGAGGGTTTGGAAGCCAGACTAAAATTGGCCGCGCATTTGGCCCAGTTTGCGTTTACACCGAGAAAAGGCCGGGCTTGGCCGCGGCCGAGCAGCGGCCGAGACCACCTCCAGAGCGTGGTCAAATGTGAGGCCAATATTGGCCTCCCATTTGGCCTTTTGCGCGTTTACACTAAAATGAAGGTGGGCTCGGCCGCGGCCGACCGAGCCTCGCACTGTAAACGGGGTCCTAGACTAGAGCGTCAAAACTGGCCGCGCATTTGGCCTTTTGCGCGTTTACACTGAAATGAAGTATAATATAAGTTTGGTTCACACGTACATCAATTAGCGGGATACAAATCTCGAGATTTGCATCGCGATCGTCATCCCGAGTTTTTTGCACGTGTGGACAGAAAAAACCCGAAAATTAGCGGGATAAGCATCGCGATGCTAATCCCAAGAAATCTTGCGCTGGTTCGCCAATTAGCGGGATAATTGGCCCCGCGCTGGTACGTGTGAACGGTCGGGATTAGAATCTCGAGTTTTTACATCCCATCATGCAATGCGCACATCACAACAGCGAGGCCTCTGCGAGGAGGTCCTTGTAGAGCCCACTAATGTCAAAATCGCCCACTAATGTCAAAACAACCACTAATGTCATAACACGTCGACGACAAATGTCAAAACAACCACTAATGTCATAACGCGTCGACGACAAATGTCAAAACAACCACTAATGTCATAACGCGTCGACGAGAAATGTCAAAACAACCACTAATGTCATAACACGTCGACGACAAATGTCAAAATCGGATCAACCACTAATGTCATAACACGTCGACGACAAATGTCAAAATTTCCATTTTTACTGCAAATGTCATAACACGTCGACGACAAATGTCAAAATCGGATTAACCACTAATGTCATAACACGTCGACGACAAATGTCAAAATTTCCCAATTTTCTGCAAAATGTCCTGACGCGTCACAAGGGCGGATCGAGGAATGCCATAAAGGGGAGGCGCCTTTACAAAATCAAAGGTTGGCACGACCCTCGCCCCCCCTTTTCTTATTCTTATTTCTGCTGTGTTCACAAAATAAAGAGAGGGGGGCACTAAAGGGGGATGCGCCCCCTCTAAATCCGCGATTGCGTCAACCACAAATATCAATATTGGATTTACCACAAATGTCATAACACGTAGACCACAAATGTCATAACGCGACACAGGGGCGGATCCATGAATTCCGTAAAGGGGGGGGGGGTGGGCTTTACAAAGTCAAAGGCTTGCGCGACCCCCTTTTCTTATTTTTGTTTCTGTTAGTGACGGTGCACGAGAGGGGGAAGCGCCCCCTTTCAATCTATCATTGCGTCAACCACATGGAAAAACTCAGTGCTTGCATTACAGGGGCGGATACAGGAATTTTGTAAAGGGGAGGCGTCTTTACAAAGTCAAAGGCTTGGGCTACCTTCCCCCCTCCCCATTTTCTTGTGTTGACGAGATGAAGAGAGGGGCACTAAAGGGGGATGCGCCCCCTCTCAATCCACGATTGCATCAACAACAAGTCAAAATCGGGGATTAACCACAAATGCAATAACACGTCGACCACAAATGTCATAACGCGTCACAGGGGGGGGGGGGATCCAGGAATTCCGTAAAGGGGGGGGGGCGCCTTTACAAAATCAAAGGCCGGCGCAACACTGGCGGGTGCACCAAGGGGATGAGCCCCCTCTCGACCCATCATTGCGTCAACCGCAAATATCAAAACTCATTGCTTGCATTACGGGGCGGATCCAGAAATTTCGTAAAGGGGAGGCGGCTTTACAAAATTAAAGGCTACCGCACCTCTCCCATATTTTTCTTTTTTATCTATGTTGTTTTAAACAAAAAAAAAAAAAAGAAATGAAAAGAAAGGGGGTACCAGAGGGGGATGCGCCCCCTCCTGATCCATCATTGCGTCAAGCACAAATGACTAAACTCATTGCTTGCATTACAGGGGCTTTACAAAATTAAAGGCTACCGCACCTCTCCCATATTTTTCTTTTTTATCTATGTTGTTTTAACCAAAAAAAAAAAAAAAGAGAAAGAAATGAAAAGAAAGGGGGCACCAGAGGGGGATGCGCCCCCTCCTGATCCATCATTGCGTCAAGCACAAATGACTAAACTCATTGCTTGCATTACAGGGGCTGATCCAGGAATTTCGTTAAGGGGAGGCGTCTTTGCAAAGTAAAAGTCTTGCGCGACCCTCCCCTCCCCTATTTTCTTCTTTTTATTTTTGTCGTGTTGACGAAATAAAGAGATTGGGCACTAATGGGGGATGCGCCCCCTCTCAATCCGCGATTGCGTCAACCGCAAATGTCAAAATCGGGGATTAACTACAAATGTCATAACGCGTCGACCACAGGTGTCAAAATTTTCAAACTAACTGCAAATGCCATAACGCGTCACAGGGGGTGGATCCAGGAATTCCGTAAAGCGGAGGGGCGCCTTAAAAAAAATCAAAGGCTGGCGTGACACCCCCCCCCCCCCAATTTTCATCTTTATTTCTGTTGTTTTAACATACTATAGTGAGAGGGAGCCAGAGGTGGAAGAGCCCCCTCTCGAATCATGATTGCGTCAACCACAAATATCAAAACTCATTGCTTGCATTACGGGGGCGGATCCAGGAATTCCGTAAAGGGGAGGGGCGCCTTTACAAACTGAAAGGCTGGCCCGACCCTCCCCCTTTTCTTCTTTTTATTTCTGTTGTGTTGACGAAATAAAGAGAGGGGGCACTTAGGAGGGGGGGGGGGTGCGCCTCCTCTAAATCCGCGATTGCGTCACAGGGGCGGATTCAGGAATTCCATAAAAAAAGGGGGAAGGCTTTACAAAATCAAAGGCTGGCACGACCCCCCTTTTCTTATTTTTGTTTCCGTTGGTTTAACATACTATAGTGAGGGTGCACCAGAGAGAGAAGTCCCCCCCCCCCCTCTCGAAAACTCATTGCTTGAAATTATTGGGGGGGGGGGGGATCCAGGAATTTTGTAAAGGGGAGGCGTACGTCTTCACAAGAAAGTCAAGGGCTGGCGTGACCGTCCCCCCTCCCCCATTTTCTTCTTATTTCTGTTGTGTTGACAAAATAAAGAGAGGGGCACTGAAGGGGGATGCGCCCCCTCATAATCCGCGATTGCGTCAACCAAAAGTCAAAATCGGGAATTAACCACAAATGTCATAACACGTCGACCACAAATGTCATATCGCGTCACAGGGGCGGATGCAGGAATTCCGGAAAGGGGGGGAGGCGCCTTTACAATTTCAAAGGCTGGCGCGACACTCTGTCCCCACCCCCCCCCCCCTCCATTCCTTATTTTTTTTCTGTTGTTTTAACCGAATAATTATAGTGAGGGTGCACCAGAGGGGGATGCGGCCCCTCTCGATACATCATTGCGTCAACCACAAATGGAAAAACTCATTGCTTGCATTACAGGGGCGGATCCAGGAATTCCACAAAGGGGAGGGGCGCCTTTACAAAATGAAAGGCTGGCGCGACCCTCCTCACTTTTCTTCTTTTTATTTGTGTTCTGTTGACAAAATAAAGACAGGGGCGCTAAGGGGGTGCGCCTCCTCTAAATCCGCGATTGCATCAACCGCAAATGTCAATATTGGATTAACCACAAATGTCATAACACTTCGAACACAAAATAATGTCATAACGCGTCACATGGGCGGATCAAGTAATTCCATAAAGGGGGGAGGGGGCTGGCGCGACCCCCTTTTCTTATTTTTTTTTTCTGTTGTTTTAACCTAATATAGTGAGGGTGCACCAGAGGGGGAAGCGCCCCCTCTCGGTCCATCATTGCGTCAACCACAAATGGAAAAACTCATTGCTTGCATTAAAGGGGCGTATCAACCAGGAATTCCGTGAAGGGGAGGTGCCTTTAAAAAATCAAAGGCTCGTGAGACACCACCCCATTTTCTTCTTTTCGGGCACCATGGGAGATGCGCCCCCTCTCGATCCAGGATTGCGTCAACCACAAATGACTAAACCCATTGCTTACATTACAGGGGCGTATCCAGGAATTCCGTGAAGGGGAGGCGCCTTTACAAAATCAAAGGCTCATGCGACACCACCCCATTTTCTTCTTTTCATTTTCTCTTGTTTTAACAAAATACATAGAGGGGCACCATGGGGGATGCGCCCCCTCTCAATCCATGATTGCGTCAACCACAATGACCAAACTCATTGCTTCCATTACAGGGGCGGGTCCAGGAATTCCGTAAAGGGGAGGGGGTGCACCTTTGCATAATTAAAGCCTGACGCATCACCGCATCTTTTTATCATTTATGTTGTTTTGAAGAAAAAAAAAATAGAGGGGGCATCAGAGGGGGGTGCGCCCGTCTCGATCCGCGATTGCGTCAACCACAAAATGTCAAAACTCATTGCTTGCAGGACAGGGGCGTATCCGGGAATTCCGTGAAGGGGAGGCGCCTTTACAAAATCAAAGGCTCACGCGACACCGCCCCATTTTCTTCTTTTCATTTTCTCTTGTTTTAACAAAATATATAGAGGGGGCACCATGGGGGATGCGCCCCCTCTCGATCCGTGATTGCGTCAACCACAATGACCAAACTCATTGCTTCCATTACAGGGGCGGGTCCAGGAATTCCGTAAGAGGGAGGGGGTGCACCTTTGCATAATTAAAGCCTGACGCATCACCCCATCTTTTTATGATTTATGATGTTTTGATGAAAAAAAAAATAGAGGGGGCATCAGAGGGGGATGCGCCCGTCTCGATCCGCGATTGCGTCAACCACAAAATGTCAAAACTCATTGCTTGCATTACAGGGGCGGATCCAGGAATTCTGTAAAGGGGAGGAGCCTTGACAAATTTAAAATATGCCGCACCCCCTATTTCTCATTTCTGTTGTTTTAACAACAACAGAAATGCTTGCTCATAGCTTGTATTACAGGAGCGGGTCCAGGAATTCCGTAAAGCGTAAAGGGGAGACGTCTTCTCAAAATGAAAGGTTGACGCAATCCCCCTCCCCTTATCAATATCGTTTTATTTCTTTTGTTTAAACGACAGTTAAAGCGGCAGTCTTTAATTGTGTAAAGGAGCCTCCATCACTTTACGGAATTCCTGGTTCCGCCCCCTGTAATGCAAACAATGGGTTTTGCCATTAACTTGTGGTTGACGCAGTCGCGGATCTAGAGGGGGACACGGTACCCCCTCCCCGTCTCTATTTTTGTTAACACAAAAGAAATTAATTGAAAAAAAAGGCGAGGCAGTTTGCGCAACTTTTTGATTTTATAAACGCTTCTCTCCTTTACGGAATTTGGACCGCCCCTCTAATGCAAGCAATGAGTGTTGACATTTTTTGTTAACCCAATCGCGGATCGAGAGGGGGCTCATACCTCTATGGTGACTCCTTCATTTTTTTTTAACAATAGAAAAATTAAAAGAAAAAATAGGGGGTGCGGCAGATTTAAATTTTGTAAAGGCGCTTCCCCTTTACGGAATTCCTGGATCCGTCACTGTACGGTAAGAAATTAGTTTTGATATTATGGTTAACGCAATCACGGATCGAGAAGGAGGCGCATCCCCCTCTGATGCCACCTCTCTTATTTTAAAACAATAATAAAATATGGGGGTGCGGCAGCCATTATAACTTGTAAAGGCGCCTCCCGTTTACTGAATTCCTGGATCCGCCCTTAATGCAAGCAATGAGTTTTGACATTTGTGGTTGACGCAATCATGGATTGGGAGGGGACTGGTACATCTCTGGTGCCCCCCCCTTTTTTTTTTTGTTAAAACAACAAAAATAAATAAAATGGGGGGGGGGGTGGAAGCCTTTAATTTTGTAAAGGTGTCTACCTTTTACGGAATTCCTGCATCCACCCCTGCAATGCAAACGATGCAGCAGCTTTGATTTTGTAAGGGCGCCTCCCCTTAACGGAATTCCTGTATCCGCCCCTATCATGCAAGCAAAAATGAGTTTTGACATTTTGTGGTTGACCGAATCGCGGATCGAGAAGGGAGAGCATCCCCCTCTGGCGCTCCCCTCTCTTTCTTTTTCTTTAGTTAAAACAATAGAAAAATGGAAAAAATGGAGGGTTGGGGTGCGGCAGTTCTAGTTTTGTAAAGACGCCCCCCCCCCCTCCCTTTGCGAAACTCCTTGATCTGCCCCTGTAACGCGTTATGCCGCATCCCTTTTTTTTTAATTTCATTTCTGTTGTTTTACCAACAAAAACAAAACAAAAACAAAACAAAAAATAGAGAGGGGGTACCAGAGGGGGATGCTCCCCTCCCCCCTCGATCCGCAATCGCGTA
Organism: Diadema setosum; assembly: GCA_033980235.1. NCBI lineage: Eukaryota > Metazoa > Echinodermata > Echinoidea > Diadematoida > Diadematidae > Diadema > Diadema setosum. The sequence goes on along the minus strand of CM067077.1, from coordinate 19,117,148 downwards.
CGTCAACCACAAATGTCAAAACTCATTGCTTGCATTACGGGGGCAGGTCCAAGAATTCCTTAAAGCGCAAAGGGGAGACGTCTTTTCAAAATGAAAGGCTTGCGAAATCCCCCTCCCCCTTATTTTAATTTTTTTCTTTTGTTTAAAAGTTAAAAAAAAAAGAAAAAAAAAAGAATGGGGGTGCGGCAATCTTTAATTTTGTAAAGGGGCCTCCCCTTTACGGAATTCCTGGTTCCGCCCCATGCAATGCAAACAACGAGATTTGCCAAAAACTTGTGGTTGACGCAGTCGCGGGTCGAGAGGGGGGCGGTATACCCCCTCCCCGTCTCTACTTTTGTAAACACGAAAGAAATTGAATTAAGAAAAAGGAGAGGTGGCTTGCGCAGGCATTTGATTTTTTTAATGGCGTCTCCCCTTTACGGAATTCCTGGACCCGCCCCTATAGTGCAATCGCGGATCGAAAGTGGGCGCATTCGTCTCTGCTGCCTTCTTTCATTTTTTAAACAACAGAAATAAAAATAAAAAAGGGGGTGCGGCTGTTCTAATTTTGTAAAGGTGGCTCCCCTTTACGAAACTCCTGGATCCGCCCCTGTGACGCGTTATGACATTTGCAGTACATCTGGAAATTTCGACATTTTCGTGGTCGACGTCTTATGACATTTTGTGGTTAATCCAATTTTGACATTTGTGGTTGGCGCAAACGCTGATCGAGAGGGGGCACATCCCCCTCTGGTGCCACCTCGCTATGTTTTGTTAACGCAACAGAAATAAATATAAGAAAATGGGGTGGGGTCTCGCCAGCCTTTGATTTTGTAAAGGTGACTCCCCTTTACGGAATTCCTGGATCCGCCCCTGTAATGCAAGCAATGAGTTTTTATTTTTGTGGTTGACGCAATCAAGCATGGAACGAGAGGGGGCGCGTTCCCCTCTGGTGCCCCCTCACTATATTTTGTTAAAAGCCTTTGATTTTTTAAAGGCGGCCATCCCCTTTACGGAATTCCTGGATCCACCCCTCTGACGCATTATGACATTTGTAATTAGTTTGAAAATTTTGACATTTGTATGTGGTCGACGTGTTATGACATTTATGGTTAATCTCCGATTTTGACATTTTCGGTTGACGCAATCGCGGATTGAGAGGGGGCGCATCTCCCTTCAGTGCCTCCTCTCTTTATTTCATCAAGACAACAGAAATAAAAAGAACGAAATGGGGGAGGGAGGAGGGTCGCACCAGACTTTGACTTTGTAAAGACGCCTCCCCTTTACGAAATTCCTGGATCCGCCCCTGTAATGAGAGCAATGAGTTTAGTCATTTGTGGTTGAAGCAATGATGGATCGAGAGGGGGCGTATCCCCTTTGGTGCACCCTCACTATAATTATTAGGTTAAAAACAACAGAAATAAAAATAAGAAATGGGGGCTGGGGGAGTGTCTCGCCAGCCTTTGATCCTGTAAAGGCGCCCCCCCCCCCCCCCCGTACGGATTTCCTGGATCCACCCCTGTGACGCGTTATGACATTTGTGGTCGACGTGTTTCCATTTGTGATTAATGCCCGATTTTGACTTGTTGTTGATGCAATCGTGGAATTAGAGGGGGCGCATCCCCCTTTAGTGCCCATCTCTTTATTTGGTCAATACAACAGAACTAAAAAGAAGAAAATGGGGAGGGGGAAGGTCGCGCCAGTCTTTGACTTTGTAAAGACGCCTCCCCTTTACAAAATTTCCGGATCCGCCCCTGTAATGCAAGCAATGAGCTTTTCCATTAAATTATGTGGTTGAAGCAATGATGGATCGCGAGGGGGCGCTTCCCCCTCTCTTGCACCCTCACTATATTAGGTTAAACCAACAGAAACAAAAATAAGAAAAGGGGAGTCGCGCCAGCCTTTGATTTTGTACAGGCGCCCCCCCCCCCTACGGAATTCCTGGATCCGCCCCTGTGTTGTGTTATGACATTTGTGGTTAATCCAATACTGATATTTGTGCATGACGCAATCTCGGATTTAGAGGGGCGCATCCCCCTTTAGTGCCCCCTCTCTTTATTTTTTTTTTCAACACAACAGAAATAAAAATAAGAAAATGGGGGTGGGGGCGAAGGTCGCGCCAGCCTTTTATTTTGTAAAGCCGCCTCCCCTTTACGGAATTCCTGGATCCGCCCCCGTAATACAAGCAATGAGTTTTGATATTTCTGGTTGACGCAATGATGGGTCGACGAGAGGGGGCGCATCCCCCTCTGGTGCACCCTCACTGTAATTATTAGGTTAAAACAACAGAAAAAAAAAATGGGGGGGGGGGGACGTGTCGCGTCAGCCTTTGATTTTGTAAAGGCGCCCCCCCCCCCCCCCCCCTTTACGGAATTCCTGGATCCTCCCCCCCCCCCCCCCCCGTGACGCGTTATGACATTTGTGGTCGACGTGTTATTGCATTTGTGGTTAATCCCCGATTTTGACTTGTGGTTGACGCAATCGCGGATTGAGAGGGGGTGCATCCCCCTTTAGTGCCCCTCTCTTTATTTCGTCAACACAAGAAAATGGGGAGGGGGTAAGGTCGCGCCAGCCTTTGACTTTGTAAAGACGCCTCCCCTTTACAAAATTCCTGGATTCGCCCCTGTAATGCAAGCAATGAGTTTGTCCATAATTTTATGTGGTTGACGCAATGATGGATCGAGAGGGGAGTTTTCCCCCTCTCGTGCACCCTCACTAACAGAAACAATAAGAAAAGGGGGTCGCGCAAGCCTTTGAATTTGTAAAGGCCCCCCCCCCCCCCTTACGGAATTCATGGATCCGCCCCTGTGTCGCGTTATGACATTTGTGGTCGACGTGTTATGACATTTGTGGTTAATCCAATATTGATATTTGTGGTTGACGCAATCGCGGATTTAGAGGGGGCGCATCCCCCTGTAGAGCCCCCTCTCTCTATTTTGTCAAGACAACAGAAATAAAAATAAGAAAATGGGGGGGGGGGGGGCGAGGGTCACGCCAGCCTTTGATTTTGTAAAGGCGCCTCCCCTTTATGGAATTCCTCGATCCGCCCTTGTGACGCGTCATGACATTTGCAGAAAATTGGGAAATTTTGACATTTGTCGTCGACGTGTTATGACATTAGTGGTTAATCCGATTTTGACATTTGTCGTCGACGTGTTATGACATTTGCAGTAAAAATGGAAATTTTGACATTTGTCGTCGACGTGTTATGACATTAGTGGTTGATCCGATTTTGACATTTGTCGTCGACGCGTTATGACATTAGTGGTTGTTTTGACATTTGTCGTCGACGCGTTATGACATTAGTGGTTGTTTTGACATTTGTCGTCGACGCGTTATGACATTAGTGGTTGTTTTGACATTTGTCGTCGACGTGTTATGACATTAGTGGTTGTTTTGACATTAGTGGGCGATTTTGACATTAGTGGGCTCTACAGTCCTTCACCTCTTTGGAGAACAATAACAACAGCGCGCGAACCACACCAATGACGCGTAAAAGACAATGGACAAAGGAAAGTGCGCACAGGTGGTGATAGAGAAGGGCGCTGTGTGACCCAGTTTGCAGGCTTTGCTGTTATCTCTATCGGCAATTAGCGGGATAATTCGGTACGTGTGGACGCTCGCCAAATTAGCGGGATACCGATCGCGATCGCTATCCCGCTAATTTGGTACGTGTGGACGCTCGCAAAAAAACTCGGGATGAGCATCGCGATCGTCATCCCGCTAATTTGTACGTGTGAACCCGGCTATAAGGTGGTTTTGTCCTGCAAAGGATTTTTCCTTCGGCAAAGGCCTTTGCCCGACCGGCGACTTCGTCGCCACGGAATCCAGTTGGCAAAGGGTCTAAAAACCAGACTATACCAATTGCGTTTGTTTACAAGCAGAGCGCCACTACGACAAAATATTGCAAGGTGTGAATTAAAAGCGCGGCCGAGCCCGGCAATGTAAACGGACAAAATTGCGGGGCTCGGCCCAAAATTGAGGCTGGGCTCGGCCGCGGCTCGGCCCAGCCCCGCAGTGTAAACGGGGTCTTATATGCATGGACTGTTCACTGCAGTCTTTGATGTATATGATAGTCGCCGACATCTGATTATGTGCATCTTAATGAGTACATTTTATTTCTAGAGGTATTTTAGGGGCGCTGATTTAAAAAAAAAAATGCAGGATCCAAGAGATATGACCATTGGGTCGGCCGCCATCCTGAATTCCAATATCATGGCCGCCATGAAGAAACAATTAGGGCTTAAAGATTCTTGTCTTGGCTTCTAAATGACTTGTGGCATTAATATTTCGTACACAAGGGCTTTTGGACATGCTAAATTAAAATTCATGTGACGGTGGATTTGAAATGTCTGACAAACAGATCGAATGGCCACCATTTTGAATTTCAGTATGCCGCCTCGACCAAAAAGTTGAAAATCCCTATCTTAAGTTCTAAATGACGAATGTTGCTGAAATTGGTTGCACATAAATATTATAACATGCTTGGTTAGGAAATGGAATAATGTGATCTGTCTGATGGAATTTTGAATTCCAATATGGCTGCTAAGACCAATATTACGACTAATTACATAAAATATAATAGGAGCTTGGGGGGGGGGGGGCTGCTGATTTAATTTGCATAGGTGAGGAAAAGGATTTCGTCATGAGGGCAGGGAGTAGGTCTACACATCCTTTGGTTCTGTCTACAGAAGTTGGTCTCAAAGGCAACAGGTGCCGATAATTGCTTGAGTAATCATAGAATTCAATTTTTCACAGTTTGCAGGATTCTTATGACAGGCCCCATGTAAAGCACAAGCTGTTTTGATTGCGTAATATAGCGTATGAAATCTGCGGAATCTCTGGTTGTTAGCACTAAAGACGACAAGGAATTTGTCTTGAAGGAAGAGACCTGTTTGTTGTCCTCCTTTGTAATGCTCGCCGTTGCTTGCCTCACATAGCAAAAGGCAGTCAGAGTTTTCATGCATTTAAATAAAATTCAGCTTTTGAAAGCATTCACTTAACTAGAAATGTTATCTGCACTCAGTTTGGTGGCGCAGGCAGGTGATTACTAGAAAAGAAGTGATATCTCTTCGCTCTTTTGCAAATTTATGCGTAGGCCCTAATAGCATGACAATAAGCCAGTTCGGGGTTCCAGTTTGAGCATGAGCAGAAAAGGGTCATTTGTACCGAGAGACAGGTTAGTTTTTGAATTCACCGAGATAAGCATCTGTAATACTATGATTATTCATGTAATCCTTATAAATTGTGCCAGTAAATCCACCTGACAGCAAAGCCTGGTATTTGGCATTAAATTGGCAATGTTAATAGAAAAAGTTTGTTAATGTATTCAAAACAGCACAAAGAAATGGATGCTTCCCAACGACGAACCATTCTGGTCACTTCATCTACACAGGTTCATTGTCCGTTAGAATACGAGTTCCGAGTCCATAAATTGCTATAGCTGTGTTCAGACGGAGGCAGTTTTGGTCGGAGTAACTTCGGAGGAAGGGTCGGAGGAAGCTTGGTCGGAGTAACTTCGGAGGACAGGTCGGAGTAGTGCCCGTCTGAACAAGGTCGTGGTAACTTCCTCCGATCGGAGGAACTTACCCCGACCTCTTCCTCCGAACGATATACTCCTGAGTTTTCTCAGGAGTATCTCGCTACCACAACTAGCCCGTCGGAGTAAATTGCCCGTGCGGACAAGCCCTCAGAGTATCTATGAACTTACATACCTTACGACCTGGGTAAAACTTCCTGGGTCAAATCGCAATGTTGACATTTTGCGAGTACACGTGCGCGTGTAGTGCAATTCTAACCTAGTCGATCGCGACGAAGAAGCTAACGCTCATGCAGAAATTTCCATCAACAAGAATGGAGAAGACAAAAAAAATCGTATGGTCGACGTGTGCGGCGCTACCACTTCCGGAAGTTACACCGACCCTCCACGGTGATACCCCACCGAACTAAAACATAGTGGAATGCGTGTTCACCCAGGAAATACGCAGCCACCAAAACTTGCTACCACCGCCATTTTGTTCGGTCAATTTTTGTGTCTCCGAAGCGCAAGACCATTGTCATGTACAAACGTGCATTGTTACGTCATAATCAATAGCCACTGGACGGCGTACTCTTGCTTGCGCGCGTACCAGTGGCCCAGTCTGACCGCGCCTAAGCGTGCACTCCATAATAGGAAAAATTGACCGAACAAGATGGCGACGCAACACGGAAATTTGGCTGCACGGTCTCGTGTATGTTGGGAATAGGGACACGCATTCCACTATGTTTTAGTTCGGTGTGATACCCCCGAAGGCCGTGGTAAATTGGTCGGAGTTTCTTCCCACGACCGTCGTGTGGACACAGGGTCGTGGTAAGATAAGTATAAATTTTAATTTTAATTGCTGCGCCATAAAATTTTACTCCGACTAGAAATACGTCTGAACATGGCTTATGTTGGGCAAGCTACTGCATTATGTCGCTTTGAATTGAGTGAAGTGCCTAAGCAACTGAGAAAAATGAAAGGTCATTTGTACCCATGTGCACATGAGCTATCTCCGCACTGGCTCATTGAAAAAGTAGCCTTTCTTCTGGCTTTGGTGTTCCATGTTCCAAACCGCTCTATGACCCCGTTTACAGTGCGGGGCCGGGCTCGGCCGCGGCTCGGCCGCGGCCGAGCCCTGCCTCAAATTGCGCGGCCGAGCCTCGCAATTTTGTCCGTTTACACTGCTGGGCTCGGCCGCGCTTTTAACTCAAACCTTTCAATATTTTGTCGTAGTGGCTCTCTGCTTGTAAACAAACGCAATTTGGTATAGCCTGGTTTTCAGACCCTTTGCCAACTGGATTCCGTGGCGACGAAGTCGCCGTTCGGGCAAAGGCCTTTGCCAAAGGAAAAATCCTTTGCAGGACAAAACCACCTTAAACTATACTAGTTTTCCACGTTGAGGGGGTTAATATCGTGAACAGCGAAATAGTACGGGCAGAGGGTCTGGAAGCCAGACTAAAATTGGCCGCGCATTTGGCCCAGTTTGCGTTTACACCAAGAAGAGGCCGGGATCGGCCGCGGCTCGGCCGCGGCCGAGACCACCTCCAGAGCGAGGCCAAATGCGAGGCCAATTTTGGCCTCGCATTTGGCCTTTTGCGCGTTTATACTGAAGCGGGGCTGGGCTCGACCGTGGCTCGGCCGCGGTCGAGCCTCGCACTGTAAACGGGGTCATGAACGCCTCCTTTTTACCAGGCAGGCTATCATGATGGGATCCAAGTAGGAAAGCATGACAGAAACTGTATTAACGAGTGATGAATGTCCATGGTCAAAGCAATTCAGTATAAGACCTGCAATAGAGCGTGTAATTAACAGATTAAACGAGATTTAAATGAAATTTAACATTGAAGTTTAATCATAATTCTACGAAGTACTAAGCCTAATATGAGGAATCATGTCTGGGTTGTACACCTGCCACCGATCAGAGAACGCCACACATTCAAAGTATTGTGTCCTTATTCAGATGCAAATGAGTACATGTTCATGTAGTGTGTATAAGTAGCCTGCTCATATCCATTCAACCACAGTAATTCAACCACAGTAAAAGGGGCGGGCAAGAAATTCATTCTCGCAATCACAACTTGATCCCATTCATGAATTACGTGTGCAGCAGCACTCATTCACGTCAGGAGACGGGATGAACCGTATTATCGGGTGGGACATGATTCCTCATATTAGGCTTAGTACTTCGTAGAATTATGATTAAACTTCAATGTTAAATTTCATTTAAATCTCGTTTAATCTGTTAATTCTACTTCGTACAGCCTAATTTATTCGGAATCATGTCTGGGATTTCAAAGACGATGGTTGAATGAGACTCAACAAGCCGAGTAATTTGTTCGGGCATGATCAAACTTTATTCATGCAGGGGCTCCATTCCCCGTCTTATGACTCGTGAGATTGAGCAAAGCAAAAAATAACATGGCTCTTACTCGAGAGATGAAATATCAAATGACTTTTTCTTCAGTTCGATAGGCTTCTGATAAAATCTCGCAAAAGTTCTAGCAGAACTCCATCCTGCTGTGGACAGTATTGTGTCTATATCCGTCCCGCCTCTTATAGCGGCACTCGTAGAGGCGGCGCGAGTACTGTGCCCTTTGTAGCTGTGTCGATACCGGCTGACTGGAGGACGCCTTTAAGCCATCGGCTAATCGTTTGGGGGGAAACGTTGCGATGAGGGCGATTGACAGAGAGGACGAGGTACCGATTCCCGCTTCGAAAACGTGCCGTCCTGCGAAGATATTCGCGTAACGTTTGGAGAACGCAGATGCGGTCGTCCTCTGGGTATGCTGACAGTTGTATCGCCGTAGCGAGTTTCCCGGGCCTGCTAGTTTTAGTGATGTGGTTGACTGAGAAGGTGACTGATGACCTCGAGACCGATGAGTCATGTGGAACTATGTAGGCTGTAGTATGTGCTCTCTGACTGGAGACGAGGGCAATGAGCATAACGAGTTTGTGAGACAGTTGTTCTAGTGAAATCTTGTCGTTAGGACTGAGCGTGCGAAGGTAATTCAAAACCACAGCGACGTCCCAGGTAGAGTTGTATCGAGGTCGCGGTGGTCTAGAGTTGAAGACCCCTCTCAGGAATCTCGTTAAGAGTGGGTGTGATCCCACTGGATGGCCGTCACACGGGAGCAGAAACGAAGATAATGAGCTGCGTAAACTATTCAGAGTGCTGTATGCTGCGCCAGCGTGAAACTCCTCTGCCAGAAAATTAAGAACGATGCTTACATCCGAGCAAAGTGGATCGCTTTTCCACGTACAACAGAAACGGCGCCATCTCCTATATGCCGAGTTATAGCACCTCTGAGTTGACTGTCTCCATGACCGCATGATGATCTCCGAAGCTGCATGTGAAAGGCCTCTGATGCGTAGGCGTTCCCGGACACATGACATGCCGCTAACGTCAGGTGATGTGATAGCGGATGTTTGCTGTCGGAGGAAGGGAGAGATAAAATTTGGTTAGCAGGAGGCAGAATCATTGGGGAGTCTACTAGCATACTCATTAGCTTGGGATACCAACTTTGTGTCTTCCACAAGGGAAAAACTATGATGGCCTGGGCCTGATCATTAGATAATTTCCGTAGAATTTTACTCATTAGACAGAAGGGGGGAAAGATGTAGCTGCAAAAGCGCCCCCAATCGAGACAGAATGCGTCGGTTGCCATGGCTTCGGGATCAGGGCGCCAAGAAACAAAAGGAGCCATGCGGAAATTCAGGTGCGATGCAAATAAATCTACCTCTGGTGTGAAAAATAGTTCAGAGAGTGAGTCGAAAATATGTGCTGCGAGCACCCACTCAGTATTCAGATTAAATGTGCGCGAGTAGCCGTCTGCTATTGAGTTCTCAACGCCAGGAATGTGTACGGCGGACAGCCAGATGTTTCTGTCTAGGCACCAGAGCCAGATTGTGCGCGAGATATTATGTAACTCGGGGGACTGGCAAGTCCCGAAGTGATTAATGCACGTCACTACTGAGACATTGTCTGATTTAACACGAATGTTAATGCCGGATTTGTTTGAACATAGTGATTGGAGGGCAAAAAGGACTGCAAGCAATTCGAGATTGTTAATGTGGAGATTCCTTTCTCCGGAGCTCCATTGTCCGTGCGTGCTGCGCTTGTTAGTCGGGCAGTAGACGCCCCAGCCTTCGAGAGATGCGTCTGTCTCGAATTCCAGGTCAATGTTTCGCATGATAGGTGAAAATGAGTTACTTGAATTTGATGCCCACCACTGGAGGGCATTACGTGCCTTATCTGACAGGGAAATGATAGCTTCAAAATCCCCTTGATTGCATTGTAAAGCAGTATTTTTCTCAATTTCAAGATCTCTCCGAAAGATTGCCCCATAAGGAACAGCGATTTCCGCTGCAAGGACGAGTCCAATAGCGCGAGATAGCAAGCGTATCTTCGTTGTCCGTTTATTTACCAAAGAAATGCATGCTTGGATAATGGTGTCGCTCCTTCTTTCCGGGAGGCTGATTGTCATAGTTACTGAATCTATAATGAGGCCCAGAAACTCAATATTGGTGCGGGGCTCGCGCACGAACTTTTCCTTGTTAATGACAAATCCAAGTGACTCGAAAAGTTCAATTCGGTTCTTAACGCTCGCCGTGCAGTCGTCGTAGCTACGAGCGATTAGTAGGGCGTCATCAATGTAGTTACATGATACATATCCTAAATTACGGAGGGCAGCTATTGGGGGTTTTAGCACTTTTGTGAACACTCGGGGGGCACTGCTCAGTCCAAAGGGCAGAACGCGAAACTGAAACAATTTTCCCTTCCATTGAAAACGAAGAAATTTCCTGTGTTCTAGTGCTATCGGTATGCTAAAATACGCATCTTTCAAATCGATAGAAGCGAAAAAACAATTTGGTTCTACAAGGAGGAGTGCCGATTCAAAAGTCTCCATTTTGAAATGGTGATATGAAACAAACTTGTTCAGGCCTTTCAGGTTAATGACGGGCCTAAAAGATCCATCTTTTTTAGGCGTTATGAAAATGTTAGATACGAACTCCCAGTCTTGGTGGAGGCATGGCTCAATTGCGTTCTTATTGAGAAGCTTCGTAATTTCATGGTCGATAATGGTAGTTTCACGGGGTGAAAAACTTATTTCGTTTGGAACAAAATTTTGAAAAGGCAAATGGTCAAATTCAATATGGTGGTGTTGTATAGCGTCTAAAACCCACTGGTCAGACGTAATCAGCTTCCAACTATCCGCAAATTGAGCCAGCCTACCTCCCACAACCGGGGGAGTCGAAGTCTTTGAAGGCAATTTACTCACTCCGTCCTGTGGACGAGTTACTTGTCCGACCTCGGGTTGTCTCTGGATGGACGGCCGCGATATGTCGGCGCCCGTCGGCCGCTGAAGTTTGGGTGCTGCCTGGGTCGAAAACTCGAAGAGGAGGGACCGTCGTTCCTCCGTTGCGGGTACGGATCGTATCGTGCGGGGTGCCCGGGGTGTCTCCTCGGGTAGGCGCCCCTATACGCCTGCCTGAAGCTCCTCTTAGGGAGGCTGGTGTTGCGAACACTCAGTCCCAGCTTCTCGGTGTCACGAAGTTCTTTACACTTTTGTTGGAGGTCGTCCCCGAACAGAAACGTGGATGGTTTCTGCGCTATGTCTTCGGAACACAGCGGGCGGAACGCCGGGCTGAGTTCGGGTCGGATGAAATCCCTGCGTTTCGCATTCAGCTCGACGTTTGCTGCTCCGATTAGGGCGATACCGTCGAGAATGAGTTTGGCCGCCCGGGAGGAAAGGGTTGTATTTTGCGATAGCAGCTCGTCCGCTGCTCTCGCAAGGGGCGTCGTTGCCGTCAAAAAAAGGGTCTGCACCTTTTGTAGCTTCGAATCTGTCACTCGTGTTTCGGTTTTTAGTACGTGCCAAACTTCTGGGTTAACCCTGCAAGTGGCAACGGCATCGCAGATGGCAGGCCTTGGATATGACTCCTGCTTAACTAGATTTCAGAGTGGGTTCTTTCAGTTTCAGCCGAATGATCTTGTTCACAATGTTAGCGAGCTTGTCGCTCACTGCTGCTCCCACGGGTTCGCTCTGGTGTTCCACCATATCAGAGAACTCGCCGAGAACCCCGCTGTCCTGCTGAACCAGCTCTTCAATTTCCATGTCGATATTGTCGTCACGGGGTGGTTGCTCTTGCGGTGCTGGAGGGGCTTGGGTGTCCAGCAAAGACATGATCGTGGACTGCAGTGTGGAAACGGCAGTAGCGAGTTCCGAGAAGCGAGACGTGGAGCAGGACTCGTTGGGGGGTGCGCCCAACGCCGCTGGTGCCGTCATCTGGGCGGGGATCGCGCCCGCCAGGGAGCCAGCAGGGATCACGCCTGCTGAAAGGGATGGGGCAGGGATAGCGCCTGCCGCTGTAGTTACAGCAGATGCTTCGGGGGGGTGCGCCCCTGCCTGTGGGCGTGGCGTCTTCTTGCTTCGGCCCTTGGGACCTCTCAGCTTGCCGCCTGGGTTGTCGTTCGCCAGCTGCATGTTGCCCGGTATTGGAGAGCATGGTTCGTTGAGCAGCCGCTCAATATCGCCTTGCAGGTCTTCCATCTCTAGTAGTTCTTCTGGTCGGCCACAAAATGTACACTGACGTGTACGGATGTGAGCAGGCTATTTATACACACTACATGAACATGTACTCATTTGCATCTGAATAAGGACACAATACTTTGAATGTGTGGCGTTCTCTGATCGGTGGCAGGTGTACAACCCAGACATGATTCCGAATAAATTAGGCTGTACGAAGTAGAACTTCTAAGCGACACGGAGCAATCTGGGGGTATAAACAAAGAAAGGAGAGATTGTTTAAATGATTGTTTTTTTTTTTTCTGTAACACCTCTCAGACGGACGTCGTGATAGGCATCTTTCAAGAACGGCCGATTTCGATGGCACCAATGAAGACACGGGGTATTGTCCATATGTGGCACCCAGAGGACATCATTCTTGGGTCCTTGGTGACTTTGAGAAAGTGCTGATTTCGATAGCACTAATGAAGACACGGTATTTTGTCATTAGGGCAGCGAGTGATAAGGTTGCCCCTTTTGTAATGTTCGTGGTAGCTTGCCTCACATAGCACCAGGTGGTGGGAGTTTGCATGCATTTGAATAGGATTCAGGTTTTGAAAGGGATCATGATTAGAAATGTTAACCGCACGCAGTTTGGATTCTTGGGCGACTTTGAAAAACTGCTGATTTCGATAACACTAACGAAGACAAGGTACTTTTTTGTCATCAGGACAGCGAGTGATAAGATTGCCCCTTTTGTAATGTTCGTGGTAGCTTGCCTCACATAGCACCAGGCGGCGGGAGTTTACATGTATTTGAATACGATTCAGGTTTTTAAAGGAATCAACTGATTAAGAATGTTAACCGTACCCAGTTTGGGTCGTGTGATAGGCTACGCCTACTTTGAGAAACTGCTGATTTTGTTGGCACCAATGAAAACACGGCATTTTCTCGATAAGGCATCGATCGAGTGGTCAGGTTGCCTATTTTGTAATGTTTGTAGTATAGTAAGGGTACTAGGTCTCGCGCAGGGACGTAATGATCGCGCATAGCGTAACTGCGTATAGCAAGCATTAATACGCGTAAGACTAAGCGCAAAATTTGCCGATACGCCCATGGAATAAACATACCTGACAACCGCTTAAAATGAGAAGGAAGCAGGTAAGAAATTTAGATTTCAAACACATTTTTCACTAAATTTCCAATTTTTTACGTTATAATTTACCTACCTTAGCTTGAATTTTTTTTTTAAGGATGTTGTAGCCTAGACGTGTCGTCTCGCTTGTCTCGTTCGTATGATCGTAGCCGATAGAATTCGTAATTTGTTCGATCGATCGTTGAGAATATTCTACGAAAGCCGAAGCACGCTACAGCCGCAGAGAGGGGCAGACACTTTCACGCATGAAACTACATAGGGCAGCTGCGCGATCTTTACATACCCCGAGAAGGTGAACGCATAAAAAAAAGTCCGACATACAAACGGCGACAGCGCACTACTCCGTCATCGTATCATCAGGAGATTCTGGGAGGTGATTTTTCTGCATTTTCGTGATATTCATTGAGAAATTCAGGTACGATTATGGAATAACTTCTATTATAAGAGCATTTCAAATTTTCGTGCGCGATATCTAGACCCCTCAACCATACTTTGCCTCACACAGTATCAGTTAGCGAGAATTCGCATGTATTCGAATATATTTCAGCTTTTGAAAGGAATCATTTGACTAAGAATGTTAACCGCACCCAGTTTGGTTCGTGTGATAGGTCAGGCCTACTCTGAGGCTGGGTTCACATAGGAGTATACTATTCGGGTATAAGGTGCAAGTTTTCGAGGGCACGCGAATAGCTTGAATCGAACTATAACTTTCCTAATACCGGGTCACATAAGAGGGCACTATTCGAAAATGCAGTATAGCTGCGTATAGTATAGTATAGTATAGTATAGTGGGAATTGTGCTCGTTCGATTTTCATGCAGCGTATACCATCTCTCGTTTATGAAATGATCAAAATTTCGGTCGGGATTTGCCCTTTAGCAAAAATAAGCATGTAGACTGATATTCTGTTGCAGTGTTGTGTATCATGATCAAATATAATGTTATTAAACAAATTATGAATAATAAGTTTTAATTGCTTTATCCAAAATGACCCCCAGTGGAGTTGTGTCTTTTTTTTTATTCATATACTCAATTTATAGCTTTCTTGTAACAAAACTGGTACGTTCCAATGTAATCTCAGTTTAGAAACTGTTAATAAGATTGCTGGGATGGTTGTGTATCATAGGAGGAAGAAATCCTCTCTGCATGGGATAGGGAGTTGATGGTGCGGGCAGGGAGGTGCTAGAGAAGGAGAGACAACTACTGCTCTCCTTTGAAGTCATGCGCGGCACCGCCAAGAAGTTATGCGTTCAATTACAAGTGTTACCCATGTGCTTTGACAAAAGAGAGCATCAATAATCAGGACTAGCCACTCTCACATGTAGAAAGACTTATCCCTACTGCAATTCGCTCTCTCTTTCAATGTGATGGCAACAATGAATTTGTTTACCTTGAATTGGAGCAGCGAATCAAAATGCATTGTAAAACTAACAATTTTAACAGCAAATAGTTTAAAAGCACGCTGGAACACGCTTTAGCGGAGTACTTTACTTGAAAGATCAAAATATCCCCGATTAAAAGATAGAAAACTAACATGCGGAAATGTGCACATTATAGAAAAATATTGTTTTTTTAGAGGGCATAATTTTCATTTCATTTCGATTTGCGCATGACGAAGAAACTAGAAATACAAGTTTATAATATTGAATTCTTTCCTAAGCTATTCTAAATCAGTTCGAGTATTTCATTTAAAATTTTCTGGTGAAATAAAGCTTGTAATTCAACGAAAGGTAAAATGCGTTCTTCGTCTCCAAACTTCGTCTTGCAACTAGAGCGGTGCCGAGCATGACTTCAAAGCGTAGTGGAATGCTAGACATCCGATTGTAACGCCTTGAACCCAAACATGTGTTTGCATGAATTACGAAGAGTTGCCACTCCATCTCTGTAACACCTCCCTGGTGCGGGTGATGGTGCACTGGGTCGACGTGACGGCACCAAAAGAATATTAAAGGGGATGGCTAGTAACTGATCAGTGGGAATCAGTGGGAATGCTGGGGATGATTGTTCCTATCCTTGTGGGATTCATTTAAGAGTAAATTATATATCTATTGTCGTGTGAAAATTATTTGCTTCAGAATGGTCTCATATTCAAGTAATGTGCAGTTTAATGTTTCCAGGTTAGCATGCCTGTACAGTGACGGGGCGATCGTTAACCGTGTACTGTTCGTTAACATTAAACTGCACATTACTTGAATATGAGACCATTCTGAAGCAAACAATTTTCACACAACAGTTGGAGTAGAAAAGCTGATGAAAAGACTTAAGCCACACAAAGCCATCGGACCAGACGGCATTTCTGCTCGACTACTCAAGGAGACGACTTACCAGATCTCACCTGTCATCACCTTGCTTTTCCAGGCCTCCCTCATCCAGGGTAGCATTCCATCTCATTGGAAGAAAGCTTTTGTTGTACCAATCCACAAAAAGGGATGCAAGTCCAACCCGGCGAACTATCGGCCAATCTCACTCACTGCAATCCTGTCCAAATTATGCGAGCATGTGGTGCATTGTGCTGTCATCCATCACCTCATTGAACACAACATCTTGTCAGACGCACAACACGGCTTCAGAAAGCGAAGATTCTGTGAAACCCAGCTCATCCTCACCATCAATGACCTTGCAAAAGGGCTCAACGACAAGGAACAGATAGATTGCATACTGTTGGACTTTGCGAAAGCATTCGACAAAGTCTCTCACCGACGACTTCTACACAAAGCAGACTACTATGGTATACGCGGCACTACTCTCAGATGGGTCAAAAGCTTCCTGAGCGACCGTACCCAACAAGTCGTTATTGGCTTCTTATGTCGTAACTTCAAACACTGTAGCCGTCACATCAAGCAGGCCACTTACTTCACATATGTCCGACCAGTGGTGGAATATGCTGCAACAGCATGGGACCCACACACCCAGCGGAACATCAACAAGATCGAGATGGTCCAGCGAAGGTGCGCCCGCTATGTGACAGGTGACTTCAACCAAACATCTAGTGTGACAGCCATGCTTAACAACGTGTAGTGGCATTCCTTACGGGACAGACACCTTCACAGCCACCTGGCTATGATGTATCGCAGCCGCTTTAACCTTGTTGACATCGGTTGGCAGTCCTACCTCAGCGAACGGACATCAGCCACTAGAGGACACGGCTCTCGACTGCAGACGATCCAATGTAGCAATCAGGCATATGCTTCTTCCTTCTTCCCAAGGACCTGTAAGGACTGGAACAGCCTCCAAGAGGACCCAGCTTCTTCTTCTCTCGACACCTTCCGGCTTGTCTTGAGTGGAAGAAGAAATAGTTTGTCTCCAGAGGACACAAATTTGTACTTACACGTTGTATATACGCACTTGCACAAAAGCTACAATATCCTGTCTTAGATGTGTGTGGGGGTCCACACACTCACACACATTTCACAGTGCGATAATCTTCAAAACTTGAAGCTGCACTCTACCTGGAAGAAGAAGAACAATAGATATATAATGTAATCTTAAATGAATCCCACAAGGATTGGAACAATCATCCCCCAGCATTCCCGCTGATTTCCACTGATCAGTTACTAGCCATACCCTTTAAAGTAGGACACGCGTGCTACCTATATGTGACCAGCCATGCCCGAATAGCGTATAGCGAATAGCGAATAACGAATAGCGAATACCGTATACTGTATACTTCTATGTGAACCCAGCCTATAAGAAACAGCTGATTTTGTTCGTAGCACCAATGAAGACACGGTATTTTGTCAATTGACCGATTCGGGTTCGTTAAGGGCAGCAGATATTTTACGGCACAGGGCGCAGCCATAGTGGGTGTATCAGCCGACCCCCCCTGCTCTCCCCCCACCCCGGGGCAACATGTTTATCACGCACTTGTAACAAAGATTCGCGCACTAGCAAGCATTCGCGCACTCAGTACGAGACGCCCATTGGCTAAAGCAGTTTTTCATTCTGCGCGCGTGCTAATGTCGGGAGAGGGGTGGGGGAGTGCGGAGGGGGGGGGGTCGGCTGATACACCCACCATGGCTGCGCCCATGCCAAAAATACACATAGCGCGTCACAGAATCGGTCAATAGGGCAGTCAGTGGACATTTTGCCCCTTTTGTATTGTTCCTAATATAGTTTGCCCCACATAACAACAGTTGGCAGGGATTCGCATGCATTTGAATAAAATTAGACATGATTGGAATCCCTTGACTAGGAATGTTAACCGCACCCACTTTGGGTCGTGACAGGATATATTGAGAACTGCTGATTTTGTGAGAACCAATGAAAACGAGGGATTTTCTCATATGGGCGTTGAAGAGAGTTTTTACTCCTGTCATTGGCTAGGGGGTAGATTCAGTGAAAACAGGAAGGTGGGACCACCTCCCTGGTGAAAAGTATTAAAGAGGACAGCGTGGATAGAGACCAGCCTGTGTCACCGCTGGAAGAGAGTCTTTGCTTCATGGAGGAGTCGTGCATGCTGAGGAACGAGTCATTTTTCCCTGCAGCAAGGCATCCGACATCATGCCGGTGAAGAGCGGGGAGGACCACACGGCCGTTTCGTGGACATCATCTCTCCCGGGAGTTGGGCAGCTGTCTACTTTGGCTCCTTTGTACCGGTATTCAAAGCAAATATAAGTAAAAGACATTTAGCCCTCTATATCTATTTATTTATTTGCTTCACGAAATATCTGTAGGCTATACAGATCTATGGTCTTAGTGAGGAAAAAAATAAACACAATGCGTGCATCCAATGCTTTTGTATGTTTTCAAGTTGTTATGTTATGTAACATTGTTTGTGTGGAAACTGTATTAACTGGTTACTTATATGCCTGTCGTATCAAAGGTGAATGCTAGTCGACAAGCCCAACATGCCGAGTGTCCCAACAACCTTTATGGGGGACGTGCAGCCAGTGAAACCAATCCAAGCTCGGACACCTGCTGGACCGACCACGGAGCCATCCCCGGCAGCGTGTTTTTTTTAGACGGCACAGATTGGGGAAAGTAAAAATCTATCGGGGACCCTATTCCTAAACCTAACCCTAATCCTAATCCTAACCCTAACCATCAAACCCTAACCCTAACCCTAACCCTAAACCTAACCCCAACCCTAACCCTAAACCTAAACCTAACCATAACCAAAAACCCTAACCCAACGTTTTTCCCATAGGTTTAACACGCGCCATGCCCCAATCTGTGCCGTCTTTAAAAAAAAAACGCTCCCTCCCCGGCAGCAGACAACAGCCCACCTGTACTCGCCACGAATGGGCCATTAGTAGTTTAGTTTGTGCCTTTTAAATCTATGCTTGCAATATGTTTTGTGTCACTTGTATTACGGTATAGGGCATGTCCAAAATATGCCACTTTATCTCTTTTATCTCTTGTACAGGTTCCGTAACCATTTATAGAATGTAGCAGTTAGCTCGAGTAGCCTCACATTTTATATAGCAGAATACGATTTTAAGCGGTGATAATGTATTGGCTCTAATCTCTCATTGTCTTTGGTTTTTTTAATTCCATATTTGGAACAGAAAATATAGAAAATTGCGCTGCTACTACATGCCATGTGCCACCATATCATCTATATCCTCGACTTCCGTTTGATTTTCTTTTTATTTTAAAAAGTAAAACTATAAAAAAAAAAGTGAAAAGTAATACCGATTTTGATCAGTGTAGTGAGATGTAGATTGCGGAAAAGTTTACAGACTTCTACAGGTTACTTGTCCAGTCTACAACCCAGAACGCCGAGCATCCCATTGCCTTAGTGTAGTGAGATGTAGATTGCGGAAAAGTTTACAGACTTCTACAGGTTACTTGTCCAGTCTACAATCCAGAACGCCGAGCATCCCATTGCCTTAGTGGGGCCTACAACCAACGAGACTAATCCACGCTCAAACAACCCATTACTAGAGCTGACGACCATAGAGCCATCTTCGATGGCCGGGGTCTTCCCTCCCGTACTTCACACTGGTCAGCACGATGGGGACGACTTTTACGATCCCGGGTAATGCACTTAAAGTTTTTATCAAATGACTTGGCTGTCTCTTTGGGGACTGGTTGTTTCTTTGCTTCATCCCAGATAACTTCATTCCTTTATGATAAAATCTGAATGATCTTAGAAGGCAAATGCCTGCGAACAAGTTTCGCTTTTAATTGTATATACTTTCGGGTGGATCTGCTGTTAAAATCCTTTGTACATCAAGTAAGGTTAGATAATATTTAGATAGATCCACAATCCATTTTGGTATTTCCTGAGAGACGATATAAATCTACTAATATCTAAAACCATAAGACTGAAGAGGCTCTGCAATAAATGAATTTAGATCCTTCTTTTTGGTTTTATTTCTCTTCTCAAGAAAGCAACAAAATAGCTGTCGACGTGCTTTCTGTTGCATGTCCTATAACAGTATTTCCATTCCCTCGAGACATTTAGCTGAATAACATGAAAATTTGAAAATCGCTCAATATCAAAGACCTGGTCAAGCATCAAATCTTTAGTGAAAATGCAGATTGCAATATGGACTTCTTTTAGATATCTTGTACAGTTGATTGCAATAAAGATGAAATAACGTTACGAAATGAAAATAATGTTACTTTCAGAACCTGTTTTGTCTTTATTTTGAGAGTGCCCAGATTGAAATGTGACATCCATGGCGTGGTGTGGTCTGGTGTAGTGTGGAGTGCAGAGCTAGAGTGTGCCACACCTGGGGGGTGGTGTGGGGTGCAGAGCTAGAGTGTGCCACACCCGGGGGTGTTGGTGGGGTGCAGAGCTAGACTGTCCCACACCCGTGGGGGTGTTGGTGGGGTGCAGAGCTAGAGTGTGTCACACCCGTGGTGGTGTCGGTGGGGTGCAGAGCTAGAGTGTGCCACACCCGTGGGGGTGGTGGTGGGGTGCAGAGCTAGAGTGTGCCACACCCGTGGGGGAGGTGGTGGGGTGCAGAGCTAGAGTGTGTCATACCCGTGGGAGTGTTCGTGGGGTGCAGAGCTAGAGTGTGCCACACCCATGGGAGTGTTGGTGGCGTGCAGAGCTAGAGTGTGCCACACCCGTGGTGGTGTTGGGGGTGCAGACTTAGAGTGTGCCACACCCGTGGGGGTGGTGGTGGGGTGCAGAGCTAGAGTGTGCCACACCCGTGGGGGTGTTGGTGGGGTGCAGAGCTAGAGTGTGCCACACCCGTGGGGGTGTTGGTGGGGTGCAGAGCTAGAGTGTGCCACACCCGTGGGAGTGTTGGTGGCGTGCAGAGCTAGATTGTGCCACACCCGTGGGGGTGTTGGTGGGGTGCAGAGCTAGAGTGTGCCACACCCGTAGGGGTGGTGGTGGGGTGCAGAGCTAGAGTGTGTCACACCCGTGGGGGTGGTGATGGGGTGCAGAGCTAGAGTGTGCCACACCCGTGGGGGAGGTGGTGGGGTGCAGAGCTAGAGTGTGCCACACCCGTGGGAGTGTTCGTGGGGTGCAGAGCTAGAGTGTGCCACACCCATGGGAGTGTTGGTGGCGTGCAGAGCTAGAGTGTGCCACACCCGTGGTGGTGTTGGTGGGGTGCAGAGTTAGAGTGTGCCACACCCGTGGGGTGTTGGTGGGGTGCAGAGCTAGAGTGTGCCACACCCGTGGGGGAGGTGCTGGGGTGCAGAGCTAGAGTGTGTCACACCCGTGGAAGTGTTCGTGGGGTGCAGAGCTAGAGTGTGCCACACCCATGGGAGTGTTGGTGGCGTGCAGAGCTAGAGTGTACCACACCCGTGGTGGTGTTGGTGGGGTGCAGAGCTTGAGTGTGCCACACCCGTGGAGGTGGTGGTGGGGTGCAGAGCTAGATTGTGCCACACCTGTGGGGATGTTGGTGGTGTGCAGAGCTAGGGTGTGCCACACCCGTGGGGGTGTTGGTGGGGTGCAGAGCTAGAGTGTGCCACACCCGTGGGAGTGTTGGTGGCCTGCAGAGGTAGAGTGTGCCACATCCGTGGGAGTGTTGGTGGGGTGCAGAGTTAGAGTGTGTCACACCCGTGGGGGTGTTGGTGGGGTGCAGAGATAGAGTGTGCCACACCCGTGGTGGTGTTGGTGGGGTGCAGAGCTAGAGTGTGCCACAATCGTGGTGGTGTTGGTGGGGTGCAGAGCTAGAGTGTGCCACACCCGTGGGGTGTTGGTGGGGTGCAGAGCTAGAGTGTGCCACACCCATGGGAGTGTTGGTGGCGTGCAGAGGTAGAGTGTGCCACACCCGTGGTGGTGTTGGTGGGGTGCAGAGCTAGAGTGTGCCACACCCGTGGGGGTGGTGGTGGGAAATCCCCCTCCTCCCCCTCACACCCCCCCCCCCCATCAGGGCACCCCTGAATCTCTCATCTTCAAATCTGAAATTTCAGTAACTATAGTGTCTGCATTGCTTTAACATAGTTCTATCTTTTTCGGTTTGACAGAAGAAGATTAAAAATTCCAGAGATTAAGGAATCTTAAATTTCAACTCCCCCCTCCCCGAAAGGGGACTAGGGAGGGGAGTTGAAGCCTCCCTTTCCCATGGCCTCATGCCCTGGCATCCCTGAATTTGCTATTAAACTTGAACTACTGTCATCAATGTCTTTATAGCACCAACTATGCTCTATCTTATTTGGCTATATACTATAAGAAGAATTTTGATAAAACCGTAGTTCTGGAACGTTGAGGTTCCCCCCCTTTTTTTTTTTTTTGGGGGGGGTGTATGACTAATCTAAACAAACTGAGATCAGATTGCCACAATGGTGCTACCTGCCAATTTTGTTGAAAATCTGTCAAGGATCTTATTAAGAAAATGTTAAAGGTACACGTTCTTGCGCAATTCTGACGTGGTGTTTATCCATCATTTTTATACACAGAATTGATAAAGTAAATGGTTTGCACATTTCCCGGCGAGGTTTGCACATTTCCTGGCAAAATTGAACTTTTGCACATTTCCCGGCGTCATCTTTGCACATATCCCGTTGATGAAATTTGCACATTTCCCGGCGACACAGTTGCACATTTTCCGGCAAGACGTTTGCACATTTCCCGGCGTTTGTACAATTCCCGGCGAGACGTTTGCACATTTCGCGGTGTTTGCACATTTCCCGACTCCACAGTCCGTTCATTCGTGTACAAATTGGCCAAGCTATAGAAATTTTAGCAAAGTCCACTTTAAAATTTCAGCTCAACTTATATAATTCATGTCCCATAGCGTTTCCATGTACGGACAAAATATTCGCCTCCGGGAGAGAACGAGTGTGTTATGAAGCAGTGATAAGCATTCAACTCCAGACCAATGTTTTTGATAACTGTTTTGGATATATAAGCATATTATCGACTCCATAAATTTCGTCACCCTAGCCGACTTCTTTTCATCATCCTTTTTGCTTTAAAGGGGATGGATGGAAATCAGTGGGAATGCTGGGGATGATTGTTCCAATCCGTGTGCGATTCATTTAAGAGTACATTATATATCTATTGTGTGAAAATTATTTGTTTCAGAATATGGTCTCATATTCGGATAATATCTAGTTTGATGTTTCCATGTTAGCATGCCTGTACAGTGTCGCGGCGATCGTTAACGGGCCGTTAACAATCGCCGTCAACTGCCGTATGTGATTTCGTCACCCTTGCCGCGTTTTTGTGTCATCCTTTATGTACAACAGACTGATACATGTGAGCTCTGTAATCAAAAGTGCAAGTCACTTGAAGATAATTCATTGTAAACCATATTGACATGCATTATATTGTAGAGAAATTCGTGTATCTGTTTAATTTATTTAAAAAAGGCACATAATTGAATTAAGCGATTTCATACTCTTAGCGCCTCTTTTCGTCACCACTGACGTTTAACTCCTTTATGTATGTAACCCTCGCGATTGCATATTGCATCTCTCCGGTAGAGAGAACGCGTGTTATGGAGCATTGACAAGCATTCAACTCCAGACCAAAGTTGGACAAGTGTTTTGGGGATATTAGCATATTGTTGACTGCATCAATATCGTCACCCTTCCCGTCTTTTTTCATCTCCCTTTTACAGAGTTTCATATACTATTTGCTTTCACTATTTTACCAAAGTGATGCCTAAACAAGCAAAAGGTATCACATTTCAATTCATCACCCTTTATATTCAACACACGTATGTGATTTCTTAACCCTTGCCGCGCTTTTGCGTCAACCTTTATTTACAACTAACAGATTTGAGCTCTCTTATCAAAAGTGCAAGTCACTTGAGGATAAGCATTTTGTGGAATAAAGCGATTTCGTCACACTTGCCGCCTCTTTTCGTCACCATTGACGTTTAACTAATTTATGTATCTATGCCTTCGATTGCATATTGCATCTCTCCGGGAGAGAACACCAGTGTTATGGAGTAGTGATAAAAAAAAAAATTGGTGTATCAGTTTCATTTATAAGGAAAGAATATCGTGGAATTAAGCGATTGTTATGGAGCATTGATAAGCATTCAACTCTAGACCCAAGTTAGATAAGTTTTGGGGTATATAAGCATAATACCACATCAATTTCGTCTCCCTTGCCGATTTTTTTTTCGTCAACCCTAATGTTTTAGTAATTCATTATAGCCCACATTGAGATGCACTAAATTGTAAAGAAATTGGTGTATCAGTTTAATTTATAATCAAAGCATATCGTAGAATTGAGTGATTTCGTCACCCTTACCGGAGGAGTGATAAACCTTCAACTCAAGACGAAAGTTGGATAACTGGGGATATAAGCATATTGTCGACTCCATCAATTTCGTCACCCTTTCCGACTTTTTTTCATCACCCTTCATGCTAAAAGTATTTG
This sequence comes from Diadema setosum, assembly GCA_033980235.1. NCBI lineage: Eukaryota > Metazoa > Echinodermata > Echinoidea > Diadematoida > Diadematidae > Diadema > Diadema setosum. The sequence goes on along the minus strand of CM067077.1, from coordinate 19,093,246 downwards.
AGCCCTCAAACACAAAGCACACTTCTCAAGGAATGAAAGTTTTCGTTATCGATGCATTGAAAGGCATGGAACTTCAAAGCACAAGAAAGAGGTATTAATTGAGTTTGATTTCTTTTGATATTACTATTTCTCAAAGGTGATGCCTAAAGCCAAGCAAAACATATTATAACTTGACTTCGTCACCCTTTATTTTCAACTGCCATATGTGATTTCGTCACCCTTACCGCGTTTTTGCTCTAATCAAAAGTGCAAGTCACATGAATATAATTCATCGTAAAGCACATTGTAATGTAGTAAATTTTAACGAAATCGGTGTATCAATGTAATTACTTAGGAAATCATATCGTTGAATTAAGCAATTTTGTCTCCCTTGCCGTCTCTTTTCGTCACCACTGACGTTTAACTTCTTCGTGTATATAAGCCCTCGATTGCATATTGACTATATTACTTACTATTAGTACAGTACCAAACTGATGCCTAAGCTATTAAAGCAAAACATAACATAATTTCACTTCGTCACCCTTTATGTCCAACTGCCGCATGTGATTTCGTCACGCTTGCTGCGCTTTGCGTCAACGTTCATTTACAAATGTCTAATAGATTTGAGCTCTCTAATCAAAAGTAAAATTCACTTGTAAAGAAATTGGTGTATCAATGTAATTTATAAGGAAAGCATATCGTGGAATTAAGCGAATTAATTTTCGTCACCCTTGCCGCCTCTTTTTGTCACCATTGACCTCTAACTCCTTTATGTATGTAAGTTCTCGATTGCATGTTGATTCTCTCCGGGAGCGAACGCCTGTGTTATAGAGCATTGATAAGTATTTAACTCCAGATGAAAGTTGGATAGCTGTTTTTTTTTTTTTTTTTGGATATTATCATATCATTGATTGAATCAATTTTCGTTACCCTTCCAAACTTTTTTCATCACCCTTTCTGTCTTTGGTATTTGGGCCCTCACATGTCTCAAGTTGAGAAAGTCTTTGGTTTGGACACATTGAAAGGCATGGAACTTGAAAGTACAGCAAAGTGGTATCAACAGCGAATTTGTATGTTTACTATTACTGTTTTTTACCAAAGTGATACCTAAGCAAAGCAAAACATATCATAATTTGACTTGTTATGTTCAACTGCCGATTGTGATTTCCTCACCCTTGCCGCGCTTTTGCGTTAATCTTCATTTACAACTGTTTAATATATTTGGTGTCTCTAATCAAAAGTGCAAGTCACTTGAAGATAATTCATCAGAAAGAATGTTGAGATGCTGGCAATTGTAAAGAAATTAGTGTATCAATGTATTAGGAAAGCATATTGTGGAATTAATCGATTTTTGTCACCCTTGCCGCCTCTTTTCGTCAAAATTGCCGTTTAACTCCTTTATGTATGGAAGCCCTGGATTGCATATTGCATCTCTCCAAATGAGAGAACGCCTGTGTTATGGAGCATTGACAAGCATTTAACTCCAGACCAAAGTGAGATAACTGTTTTTGGGATTTGGGGGATGCATTCAATTGTAACGAAATTGGTGTATCAGTGTAATTTATTAGGAAAGAATATCGGAATTAAGCGATTTCGTCACCCTTGACGCATCTTTTTCGTTACCATTGACGTTTAACTCCTTTATGTATGTAAGCCCTCGATTGGATATTGTCTCTCCGGGAGAGAAGGCCTGTGTTATAGAGCATTGACAAGCATTTAACTGTTGGATAACTGTTTCGGGGATATATTCATATCGTTGACTTGCATCAATTCGTTACCCATCCCAACTTTCCTCATCACTCTTTCTGCTTTTGGTATTTTTGAACCCTGAAATGCAAAGGGACATGTCTCAAGTTGAGAAAGTGTTTGGTTTGTCTAATTCGTCTAACTGACGTCTAATTGACTAATTAGTTTGAAAACGCAGAACTAGACTCTACTGAAGTTCGATCTACTATTATTAGTTTACATGTAGATTGGTAATGATCTTATCGTTGTATTTCGAAAGTGCACTCGCGATGCTCGAGTCACTGGCAGCACTGAGAAGTCGATTGTGAATACATGTCCGCTTCATAGCCAAGTACGAAGTAGGCCTACTGTGGCAGCGATGTATTTATGAATACTAGTACCCGATCGACAAAAAGGGCATGCAAAAAATTTCGGAAGAGCTCTTATTTGGCCATTTATGCATGTACGAATAGTGGTAATGTGGCATCAATTCAAAGCCTATGGCTGTAGAGGTTGTAGCTTGTAAAGTTGTACATTTCACGCGAGCTGCGCGTATACCTGCACGCGAGCTGCGCGTGTACCTGCTCTGCACAATCGATTGCATTTTCTTCGAACCATGCTCGCCACGCTGCGGCGCAGGCTGCCCTGGGCTGACAATCCCGATGCTCTCCGCTCTCCGCATATTACTACTCAGCGGGGTTACGTAGGGCGCTAGCAATCATGAACTGCGAATCGACTGTAAACTGAATAGCGAGCACGTACGTACGCACGCAGTGATCAAACGTGATCATGACATGCGAGTCCGTGTGGAGCCGGGAAATGTGCAATTACCGCGTTTTTGCTCTAATTAAAAGTGCAAGTCACATGATAATTCATCGTAAAACACATTGTAATGTATTAAATTTTAACGAAATCGGTGTATCAATGTAATTTCTAAGGAAATTATGTCGTTGAATTAACCGATTTCGTCTCCCTTGAAGTCTCTTCTCGTCACCACTGACGTTTAACTTCTTCATGTATATAAGCCCTCGAATGCATATTTACTATATTACTTACTATTTGTGCAGTACCAAACTGATGCCTAAGCTATTAAAGCAAAACGTAACATAATTTGACTTCGTCACCCTTTTATGTCCAACTGCCGTATGTGATTTCGGTCACGCTTGCTGCGCTTTGCGTCAACGTTTATTTACAAATGTCTAAAAGATTTGAGCTCTCTAATCAAAAGTAGAAGTCACTTCAAGATAAAGAGCATTGAGATGCTTTCAATTGTAAAGAAATTGGTGCATCAATGTAATTTATAAGGAAAGCATATCGTGGAATTAAGCGAGTTCGTCACCCTTGCCGCCTCTTTTTTGTCACCATTGACGTCTAACTCCTTTATGTATGTAAGCTCTCGATTGCATATTGATTCTCTAAGGGAGCGACCGCATGTGTTATGGAGCATTGATAAGTATTTAACTCAAGATGAAAGTTGGATATCTTTTTTTTTTCTTTTATATTATCATATCGTTGACTGCCTCAATTTCGTTACAATTCCCGTCTTTTTTCATCACCCTTTATGCTATAGGTATTTGAGACCTCAAATGGAAAGAACATGTCTCAAATTGAGAAAGACTTTGGTATGGACACAATGGAAGGTATGGAGCAAGAAAGCATAGCAAGGTGGTAGTTCGTACAGAGTTTCAAATACTATTTACTTTTCACTATTTTACCAAAGCAAGCAAAACGTTTGCGTCAACCTTTATTTACAACTGTCTAATAGATTTGAGCTCACATGTCTCAAGTTGAGAAAGTCTTTGGTTTGGACACATTGAAAGGCATGGAACTTGAAAGTACAGCAAAATGGTATCAACAGCGAATTGTATACTTACTATTACTTTTTTTTTTTACCAAAGTGATGCCTAAGCAAAGCAAAACACACCATAATTTGACTTGTTATGTTCAACTGCCGTTTGTGATTTCCTCACCCTTGCCGCGCTTTTGTGTTAATCTTCATTTACCAACTGTTTAATATATTTGAGGTCTCTAATCAAAAGTGCAAGTCACTTGAAGATAATTCATCGTAAATCATATTGACATGCATTAAATTGTAGAGAAATTCGTGTATCTGTTTAATTTATAAAAAAGTCACATCATGAAATTAAGCGATTTCGTTACCCTTAGCGACTCTTTTCGTCACCACTGACGTTTAACTCTTTATGTAATGTAACCCTCTCGATTGCATATTTCATCTCTCCGGAAAAGAGAACGCGTGCGTTATGGAGCATTGACAAGCATTCAACTCCATACCAAAGTTGGATAAGTGTTTTCGGGATATTAGCAAATTGTTGACTGCCGCCTTTTTTTTTTTTCATCACCCTTTATGCAAAGAATATGTCTCAAGTTGAGAAAGACCTTGGTATGGACACATTGAAAGGTATGGAAGCTAGAAAGCATAGCGAAGTGGTAACAGCGTTTCATATACTATCTACTTTCACTATTTTACCAAAGTGATGCCTAAGCAAGCAAAACGTATCACATTTGAATTCATCACCCTTTATATTCAACACACGTATGTGATTTCTTAAAGTAGGCCCGCATAGAAATCTAAATTATGCATAAACCAGGGTCATAAATACCTCATTATAACGAGGAAGTACCATAGATTCCACCTAACCATGTTTCGAATTCACCTAGAAACGCTTACCAATGATAGGTCCTTCTTAATAAAACGAATAACTAGTTTTAATAAAGCCAGAGAACAGTTCGTTTTTACTCTCAGCGGGGAGACGACGTCATCGTGATGAGGCCTCAATCTTATGCGAGAGATCGAGCGCGAGATAGCGCAAGCTAGCGTACATAGCTGGCTGTATACAAAGCCAAGCTAATACGTGTAGGATGCGAAGAGGACTAGACTTTCTTGTTGAAAATGCCAGAAGGTATGTAGAGCCCACTAATGTCAAAATCGCCCACTAATGTCAAAACAACCACTAATGTCATAACACGTCGACGACAAATGTCAAAACAACCACTAATGTCATAACGCGTCGACGACAAATGTCAAAACAACCACTAATGTCATAACACGTCGACGACAAATGTCAAAACAACCACTAATGTCATAACACGTCGACGACAAATGTCAAAATCGGATCAACCACTAATGTCATAACACGTCGACGACAAATGTCAAAATTTCCATTTTTACTGCAAATGTCATAACACGTCGACGACAAATGTCAAAATCGGATTAACCACTAATGTCATAACACGTCGACGACAAATGTCAAAATTTCCCAATTTTCTGCAAAATGTCATGACGCGTCACAAGGGCGGATCGAGGAATTCCATAAAGGGGAGGCGCCTTTACAAAATCAAAGGCTGGCGTGACCCTCGGCCCCTCCCCCCCCCCCCATTTTCTTATTTTTATTTCTGTTGTCTTGACAAAATAGAGAGAGGGGGCTCTAAAGGGGGATGCGCCCCCTCTAAATCCGCGATTGCGTCAACCACAAATATCAATATTGGATTAACCACAAATTTCATAACACGTCGACCACAAATGTCATAACGCGACACAGGGGCGGATCCATGAATTCCGTAAAGGGGGGGGGGGGCCTTTACAAATTCAAAGGCTTGCGCGACCCCCTTTTCTTTTTGTTTCTGTTAGTGAGGGTGCACGAGAGGGGGAAGCGCCCCCTCTCGATCCATCATTGCGTCAACCACATAAAATTATGGACAAACTCATTGCTTGCATTACAGGGGCGAATCCAGGAATTTTGTAAAGGGGAGGCGTCTTTACAAAGTCAAAGGCTGGCGCGACCTTACCCCCTCCCCATTTTCTTGTGTTGACGAAATAAAGAGAGGGGCACTAAAAGGGGATGCACCCCCTCTCAATCCGCGATTGCGTCAACCACAAGTCAAAATCGGGGATTAACCACAAATGCAATAACACGTCGACCACAAATGTCATAACGCGTCACGGGGGGGGGGGGATCCAGGAATTCCGTAAAGGGGGGGGGGGAGGCGCCTTTACAAAATCAAAGGCTGACGCGACACGTCCCCCCCCCCAAATTTTTTTTTCTGTTGTTTTAACCTAATAATTGCAGTGAGGATGCACCAGAGGGGGATGCGCCCCCTCTCGTCGACCCATCATTGCGTCAACCAGAAATATCAAAACTCATTGCTTGTATTACGGGGGCGGATCCAGGAATTCCGTAAAGGGGAGGCGGCTTTACAAAATAAAAGGCTGGCGCGACCTTCGCCCCCACCCCCATTTTCTTATTTTTATTTCTGTTGTGTTGAAAAAAAAAATAAAGAGAGGGGGCACTAAAGGGGGATGCGCCCCTCTAAATCCGAGATTGCGTCAAGCACAAATATCAGTATTGGATTAACCACAAATGTCATAACGCAACACAGGGGCGGATCCAGGAATTCCGTAGGGGTGGGGGGGGGGGGGGCGCCTGTACAAAATCAAAGGCTGGCGCGACTCCCCTTTTCATATTTTTGTTTCTGTTGGTTTAACCTAATATAGTGAGGGTGCACGAGAGGGGGAAGCACCCTCTCGCGATCCATCATTGCTTCAACCACATAATACAATGGAAAAGCTCATTGCTTGCATTACAGGGGCGGATCCGGAAATTTTGTAAAGGGGAGGCGTCTTTACAAAGTCAAAGACTGGCGCGACCTTCCCCCTCCCCATTTTCTTCTTTATAGTTCTGTTGTATTGACCAAATAAAGAGATGGTCACTAAATGGGGATGCGCCCCCTCTAATTCCACGATTGCATCAACAACAAGTCAAAATCGGGCATTAATCACAAATGGAAACACGTCGACCACAAATGTCATAACGCGTCACAGGGGTGGATCCAGGAATTCCGTACGGGGGGGGGGGGGGGGCGCCGCCTTTACAAGATCAAAGGCTGGCGAGACACTCCCCCCCCCCCCATGTCTTATTTTTATTTTTGTTGTTTTTAACCTAATAATTATAGTGAGGGTGCAGCAAAGGGGATGCGCCCCCTCTCGATCCATCATTGCGTCAACCACAAATGGCTAAACTCATTGCTCTCATTACAGGGGCGGATCCAGGAATTTCGTAAAGGGGAGGCGTCTTTACAAAGTCAAAGTCTGGTGCGACCCTCCTCCCTCCCCCATTTCGTTCTTTTTATTTCTGTTGTCTTGATGAAATAAAGAGAGGAGGCACTGAAGGGAGATGCGCCCCCTCTCAATCCGCGATTGCGTCAACCGAAAATGTCAAAATCGGAGATTAACCATAAATGTCATAACACGTCGACCACATACAAATGTCAAAATTTTCAAACTAATTGCAAATGTCATAATGCGTCAGAGGGGTGGATCCAGGAATTCTGTAAAGGGGATGGCCGCCTTTAAAAAATCAAAGGCTTTTAACAAAATATAGTGAGGGGGCACCAAAGGGGGACGCGCCCCCTCTCGTTCCATCACATGCTTGATTGCGTCAACCACAAAAATCAAAACTCATTGCTTGCATTACAAGGGCGGATCCAGGAATTCCGTGAAGGGGAGTCACCTTTACAAAATCAAAGGCTGGCGAGACCCCACCCCATTTTCTTATATTTATTTCTGTTGCGTTAACAAAACATAGCAAGGGGGCACCAGAGGGGGATGCGCCCCCTCTCGATCAGCGTTTGCGCCAACCGCAAATGTCAAAATTGGATTAACCACAAGACGTCGACCACAAAAATGTCGAAATTTCCAGATGTACTGCAAATGTCATAACGCGTCACAGGGGCGGATCCAGGAATTTCGTAAAGGGGAGCCACCTTTACAAAATTAGAACAGCCGCACCCCTTTTTTTTTTCTTTTTATTTCTGTTGTTTAAAAAATGAAAGAAGGCAGCAGAGACGAATGCGCCCCCTTTCGATCCGCGATTGCACTATAGGGGCGGGTCCAGGAATTCCGTAAAGGGGAGACGCCATTAAAAAAATCAAATGCCTGCGCAATCCACCTCTCCTTTTTCTTAATTCAATTTCTTTCGTGTTTGCAAAAGTAGAGACGGGGAGGGGGTATACCGCCCCCTCTCGACCCGCGACTGCGTCAACCACAAGTTTTTGGCAAATCTCGTTGTTTGCATTACATGGGGCGGAACCAGGAATTCCGTAAAGGGGAGGCCCCTTTACAAAATTAAAGATTGCCGCACCCCCATTCTTTTTTTTTTCTTTTTTTTAAACGTTTAAACAAAAGAAATAAAAAGAAAAATAAGGGGGAGGGGGATTTCGCAAGCCTTTCATTTTGAAAAGACGTCTCCCCTTTGCGCTTTAAGGAATTCTTGGACCTGCCCCCGTAATGCAAGCAATGAGTTTTGACATTTGTGGTTGACGTACGCGATTGCGGATCGAGGGGGGTACCCTGGTACCCCCCTCGGTACTCTGGTACCCCCTCTCTATTTTTTGTTTTTGTTTTGTTTTTGTTGGTAAAACAACAGAAATGAAATAAAAAAAGGGGATGCGGCATAACGCGTTACAGGGGCGGATCAAGGAGTTTCGTAAAGGGGGGGGGGGGGGTGGCGTCTTTACAAAACTAGAACTGCCGCACCCCAATCCTCCATTTTTTCCATTTTTTCCATTTTTCTATTGTTTTAACTAAAGAAAAAGAAAGAGAGGGGAGCGCCAGAGGGGGATGCTCTCCCTTCTCGATCCGCGATTCGGTCAACCACAAAATGTCAAAACTAATTTTTGCTTGCATGATAGGGGCGGATACAGGAATTCCGTTAAGGGGAGGCGCCCTTACAAAATCAAAGCTGCTGCATCGTTTGCATTACAGGGGTGGATCCAGGAATTCCGTAAAAGGTAGACACCTTTACAAAATTAAAGGCTTCCACCCCCCCCCCCATTTTATTTATTTTTTGTTTTGTTTTAACAAAAAGGGGGGGGGGCACCAGAGATGTACCAGTCCCCTCCCAATCCATGATTGCGTCAACCACAAATGTCAAAACTCATTGCTTGCATTAAGGGCGGATCCAGGAATTCAGTAAACGGGAGGCGCCTTTACAAGTTATAATGGCTGCCGCACCCCCATATTTTATTATTGTTTTAAAAAAAGGGAGGTGGCATCAGAGGGGGATGCGCCTCCTTCTCGATCCGCGATTGCGTTAACCATATAATATCAAAACTAATTTCTTACCGTACAGGGACGGATCCAGGAATTCCGTAAAGGGGAAGCGCCTTTACAAAATTTAAATCTGCCGCACCCCCCTATTTTTTCGTTTAATTTTTCTATTGTTAAAAAAAAAAAAATGAAGGAGTCACCATAGAGGTATGAGCCCCCTCTCGATCCGCGATTGGGTTAACACAAAATGTCAACACTCATTGCTTGCATTAGAGGGGCGGTCCAAATTCCGTAAAGGAGAGAAGCGTTTATAAAATCAAAAAGTTGCGCAAACTGCCTCGCCTTTTTTTTTTCATTTAATTTCTTTTGTGTTAACAAAAATAGAAACGGGGAGGGGGTACCGTGTCCCCCTCTAGATCCGCGACTGCGTCAACCACAAGTTAATGGCAAAACCCATTGTTTGCATTACAGGGGGCGGAACCAGGAATTCCGTAAAGTGATGGAGGCTCCTTTACACAATTAAAGACTGCCGCTTTAACTGTCGTTTAAACAAAAGAAATAAAACGATATTGATAAGGGGGAGGGGGATTGCGTCAACCTTTCATTTTGAGAAGACGTCTCCCCTTTACGCTTTACGGAATTCCTGGACCCGCTCCTGTAATACAAGCAATGAGCATGAAAAATAGGGGTGCGGCAGGTTTTAAATTTGTCAAGGCTCCTCCCCTTTACAGACTTCCTGGATCCGCCCCTGTAATGCCAGCAATGAGTTTTGACATTTTGTGGTTGACGCAATCGCGGATCGAGACGGGCGCATCCCCCTCTGATGCCCCCTCTATTTTTTTTTCTTCAAAACAACATAAATGATAAAAAGATGGGGTGATGCGTCAGGCTTTAATTATGCAAAGGTGCACCCCCTTCCCTTTACGGAATTCCTGGACCCGCCCCTGTAATGGAAGCAATGAGTTTGGTCATTGTGGTTGACGCAATCATGGATTGAGAGGGGGCGCATCCCCCATGGTGCCCCTCTATATATTTTGTTAAAACAAGAGAAAATGAAAAGAAGAAAATGGGGTGGTGTCGCGTGAGCCTTTGATTTTGTAAAGGCACCTCCCCTTCACGGAATTCCTGGATACGCCCCTGTAATGCAAGCAATGAGTTTTTCCATTTGTGGTTGACGCAATGATGGATCGAGAGGGGGCGCATCCCCCACGGTGCCCGAAAAGAAGAAAATGGGCTGGTGTCTCGCGAGCCTTTGATTTTGTAAAGGCACCTCCCCTTCACGGAATTCCTGGATACGCCCCTGTAATGCAAGCAATGAGTTTTTCCATTTGTGGTTGACGCAATGATGGATCGAGAGGGGGCGCTTCCCCCTCTGGTGCACCCTCACTATATTAGGTTAAAACAACAGAAAAAAAAATAAGAAAAGGGGGTCGCGCCAGCCCCCTCCCCCCTTTATGGAATTACTTGATCCGCCCATGTGACGCGTTATGACATTATTTTGTGTTCGAAGTGTTATGACATTTGTGGTTAATCCAATATTGACATTTGCGGTTGACGCAATCGCGGATTTAGAGGAGGCGCACCCCCTTAGTGCCCCTGTCTTTATTTTGTCAACAGAACACAAATAAAAAGAAGAAAAGTGAGGAGGGTCGCGCCAGCCTTTCATTTTGTAAAGGCGCCCCTCCCCTTTGTGGAATTCCTGGATCCGCCCCTGTAATGCAAGCAATGAGTTTTTCCATTTGTGGTTGACGCAATGATGGATCGAGAGGGGCCGCATGCCCCTCTGGTGCACCTTCACTATAATTATTCGGTTAAAACAACAGAAAAAAAAAATAAGGAATTGGGGGGGGGGTGGGGACAGAGTGTCTCGCCAGCCTTTGAAATTGTAAAGGCGCCCCCCCCCCCTTTCCGGAATTCCTGTGACGCGATATGACATTTGTGGTTAATTCCCGATTTTGACTTTTGGTTGACGCAATCGCGGATTATGAGGGGGCGCATCCCCCTTCAGTGCCCCTCTCTTTATTTTGTCAACACAACAGAAATAAGAAGAAAATGGGGGAGGGTGGAAGGTGGACTTTCTTGTGAAGACGTACGCCTCCCCTTTAAAAAATTCCTGTATCCCCCCCCCCCATAATTTCAAGCAATGAGTTTTCGAGAGGGGGGGGGGGGGGGGGCTTCTCTCTCTGGTGCACCCTCACTATAGTATGTTAAACCAACGGAAACAAAAATAAGAAAAGGGGGGTCGTGCCAGCCTTTGATTTTGTAAAGCCTTCCCCCTTTTTTATGGAATTCCTGAATCCACCCCTGTGACGCAATCGCGGATTTAGAGGAGGCGCACACCCCCCCCTCCTAAGTGCCCCCTCTCTTTATTTCGTCAACACAACAGAAATAAAAAGAAGAAAAGAGGGAGGGTCGGGCCAGCCTTTCATTTTGTAAAGGCGCCCCTCCCCTTTACGGAATTCCTGGATCCGCCCCCGTAATGCAAGCAATGAGTTTTGATATTTGTGGTTGACGCAATCATGATTCGAGAGGGGGCTCTTCCACCTCTGGCTCCCTCTCACTATAGTATGTTAAAACAACAGAAATAAAGATGAAAATTTTTTTTTTGGGGGGGGGGGGTGTCACGCCAGCCTTTGATTTTTTTTTAAGGCGCCCCTCCGCTTTACGGAATTCCTGGATCCACCCCCTGTGACGCGTTATGGCATTTGCAGTTAGTTTGAAAATTTTGACACCTGTGGTCGACGCGTTATGACATTTGTAGTTAATCCCCGATTTTGACATTTGCGATTGACGCAATCGCGGATTGAGAGGGGGCGCATCCCCCATTAGTGCCCATCTCTAATATTTCGTCAACACGACAGAAATAAAAAGAAGAAAATAGGGGAGGGGAGGGTCGCGCAAGACTTTTACTTTGCAAAGACGCCTCCCCTTAACGAAATTCCTGGATCAGCCCCTGTAATGCAAGCAATGAGTTTGGTCATTTGTGCTTGACGCAATGATGGATCAGGAGGGGGCGCATCCCCCTCTGGTGCCCCCTTTCTTTTCTTGTCTTTCTTTTTTTTTTTTGGTTAAAACAACATAGATAAAAAAAGATAGAAAAATATGGGAGGGGTGAGGTAGCCTTTAATTTTGTAAAGCCGCCTCCCCTTTACGAAATTTCTGGATCCGCCCTGTAATGCAAGCAATGAGTTTTGATATTTGCGGTTGACGCAATGATGGGTCGAGAGGGGGCTCATCCCCTTGGTGCATCCGCCAGTGTTGCGCCAGCCTTTGATTTTGTAAAGGCGCCCCCCCCCCCTTTACGGAATTCCTGGATTCCCCCCCCCCCCTGTGACGCGTTATGACATTTGTTGTCGACGTGTTATTGCATTTGTGGTTAATCCCCGATTTTGACTTGTTGTTGATGCAATCGTGGATTGAGAGGGGGCGCATCCCCCTTTAGTGCCCCTCTCTTTATTTCGTCAACACAAGAAAATGGGGAGGGGGGAAGGTCGCGCAAGCCTTTGACTTTGTAAAGACGCCTCCCCTTTACAAAATTCCTGTATCCGCCCCTGTAATGCAAGCACTGAGTTTTTCCATGTGGTTGACGCAATGATAGATCGAAAGGGGGCGCTTCCCTCTCTCGTGCACCGTCACTAACAGAAACAATAAATAAGAAAAGGGGGTCGCGCCAGCCTTTGACTTTGTAAAGCCCCCCCCCCCCTTGCGGAATTCATGGATCCGCCCCTGTGTCGCGTTATGACATTTGTGGTCTACGTGTTATGACATTTGTGGTAAATCCAATATTGATATTTGTGGTTGACGCAATCGCGGATTTAGAGGGGGCGCATCCCCCTTTAGTGCCCCCTCTCTTTATTTTGTGAACACAGCAGAAATAAGAATAAGAAAGGGGGGGGGCGAGGGTCGTGCCAACCTTTGATTTTGTAAAGGCGCCTCCCCTTTATGGCATTCCTCGATCCGCCCTTGTGACGCGTCAGGACATTTTGCAGAAAATTGGGAAATTTTGACATTTGTCGTCGACGTGTTATGACATTAGTGGTTAATCCGATTTCGACATTTGTCGTCGACGTGTTATGACATTTGCAGTAAAAATGGAAATTTTGACATTTGTCGTCGACGTGTTATGACATTAGTGGTTGATCCGATTTTGACATTTGTCGTCGACGTGTTATGACATTAGTGGTTGTTTTGACATTTGTCGTCGACGTGTTATGACATTAGTGGTTGTTTTGACATTTGTCGTCGACGCGTTATGACATTAGTGGTTGTTTTGACATTTGTCGTCGACGTGTTATGACATTAGTGGTTGTTTTGACATTAGTGGGCGATTTTGACATTAGTGGGCTCTACAAGGTACCTCTGACTTGGATATCGAGGACCTCATTTTGGAATGTGATCCAGATTCGGAGGATTCGTTTGATGATTCGGACTCTTACGATAACGACCATGGGGAGATAGGCGAGTACGACGAAGATGAAAGTGACGTCGAAGGATCATCAGGCAGTGCAGGTGCGGTTGAACGCCAGCCTGTACCGTATCAAAACGAGCCTCTTCCTCGCAATTTTGTTGTTGAATCAAGATATCTGGCCTCAAAATGTATTTTTGATTTGGATTTACCAATTAATACCCCTTGATTTTTTAACGTACGCATACAGGCCTTAATTGCATAGCCAAAAGAAATAGTACAGTATTGTAAGAAATTTGCCATAATCGTGATATAGTCCCCACCTTGGTATGAGCAATATTGCATATTGAGGTTTATTTTGTCAGTGAATCAAAAGTATTTTTTAACTTTGACTTCAAGTTTTGTTAGAACACAAAAAGTTGAAGAGAGTTGCAGGAATTGCTGATAGTTTGATACCGCGAAAAATTGGTCCCTGGTGTCTTAATTGATGAGATTACCACCTAGTCTAGAATTCTATGGTAAAAACAACGAAGAAATGCCCCCGCCAATCAGGAGTGGACTCTAGTGTCTGTAAATTAGAGATTACACACTTGCTGACCTCCGTTATTTGATTTCTTTTCTTTGGTTTCTTTTTTTTCTGGTCATTGAAATCATCATCATCTTACAAAGTTCTCAACTTTTTTTGCACAAACTAGACAATTCTTGAATGTCTTTGAAAGAATCGGGAAGAAGAATTAGGCGAATCGACACTAGAGAATAAAAATCTTACAGATAGTATAGGCCGGTTTCGCCCATTGCATTGACCAGGTAGATCTACTAGACTCAAACTTACATGTATTCCGCCGGCGCTGGCCCTGGGCGCGGGTACGGTCGCGACCGGTCGTTGCGGCGCCGGGGCTGCGCTGTACATATACCTCTAAAATTAAAGTATGGGCCATGGCTGTATGGGGAAATATTTTCGCAACCTTCCAAGAGACCCAGAGTTGTATCGACTATTCACGGTCACTCTCCAACAAAATGGCCCAGCTAATAAACATCGTTTACATATTTAAAACGAAGATTATTATACTTACTATTCAGCAGTAAACAATGCCCAAAGGCAAAGAATTAGATTACAAGCTTCACTGGCACGAAGAGAAGTGGCGTAACATTCCAACTTAATCATCAGCTAGCCGAATTGCGTCGGAGTCAGACTGCGTGCAACTTGTATTAAACAATCGTCGATCGTTCAACCGTTTCGAACTAAAAAATAATGACTTACTGATATCAAAAAGCTTGAATTTCCACGGAAATGTTATATTACTTTGATAATCAAGTAGTTTTAAATCAGTTTTAAATTACAGTGACAGATTTGATTTTACTAAACTTCCGAGTTTCCTGACGATGAGGCGATCGCGAGTAGAAAAAACATAGATCTACAGTCTAGCACTGCAGATCACATGCATGCAGTTAGCTAGCTAGCTCGATACGGTGACGTCACATTCACAGCCATTTCCAGATCGACTCGCTCCGTGTCTGGTGCCTGCCCCGAGTTGTCCGAGAGAGGGCGATTCTTTATGCGGGCCTACTTTAACCCTTGCCATGCTTTTGCGTCAATTTGAGCTATCTTATTTAAAAGTGCAATTCACTTGAGGATAATTCATCATAAACAACATTGAGCTGCTTTCAATTATAAAGAAATTTCTGTATCAATGTAATTTATAAGATATGCATTTTGTGCAATAAAGAGATTTCGTCACCCTTGCCGCCTCTTTCGTCGCCATTGACGTTTAACTAATTTATGTATCTATTCCTTCGATTGCATATTGCATCTCTCCGGGAGAGAACACCAGTGTTATGGAGCAGTGATAAAAAAAAAAAAATTGGTGTATCAGTTTCATTTATAAGGAAAGAATATCGTGGAATTAATCGATTGTTATGGAGCGTTACGGAGCATTAATAAGTATTCAACTCTAGACCCAAGTTAGATAAGTTTTCGAGGTATATAAGCATAATACTACATCAATTTCGTCTCGATTGTAGAATTTTTTTCGTTAACCCTGTTTTAGTAATTCATTATAACCCACTTTGAGATGTATTAAATTGAAATTGGTGTATCAGTTTTATGTGATTTCGTCACCCTTATCGGAGGAGTGATAAACCAACTCAAGACGAAAGTTGGATAACTGGGGATGTAAGCATATTGTCGACTCTATCAATTTCGTCACCCTTTCCGACTATTTTTCATCACCCTTTATGCTTCAAGTATTTAAGCCCTCAAGCACAAATCACACTTCTCAAGAAATGACAATTTTTGATATCGATGCATTGAACGTCGTGGAACTTCAAAGCACAAGAAAGTGGCATTAATTGAGTTTGATTTCTTTTTAATATTACTATTTCTCAAAAGTGATGCCTAAAGCTAATCAAAACGTATTATAACTTGATTTCGTCACCCTTTATTTTCAACTGCCGTATGTGATTTCGTCACCCTTTATTTTCAACTGCCGTGTGTGATTTCGTCACCCTTACCGCGTTTTTGCTCTAATCAAAAGTGCAAGTCACATGATAATTCATCGTAAAGCACATTGTAATGTATTAAATTTTAACGAAATCTGTGTATCAATGTAATTTCTAAGGAAATCATATCGTTGAATTAAGCGATTTTGTCTCCCTTGCCTTTACTTTCCGTCACCACTGACGTTTAACTTCTTCATGTATATCAGCCCTCGATTGCATATTGACTATATTACTTACTATTAGTGCAGTACCAAACTGATGCCTAAGCTATTAAAGCAAAACGTAACATAATTTCACTTCGTCACCCTTTATGTCCAACTGCCGTATGAGATTTCGGTCACGCTTGCTGCGCTTTGCGTCAACGGTTATTTTCAAATGTCTAAAAGATTTGAGCTCTCTAATCAAAAGTAGAAGTCACTTCAAGATAAAGAACATTGAGATGCTTTCAATTGTAAAGAAATTGGTGTATCAATGTAATTTATAAGGAAAGCATATCGTGGAATTAAGCGAGTTCGTCACCCTTGCCGCCTGTTTTTGTCACCATTGACCTCTAACTCCTTTATGTATGTAAGCTCTCGATTGCATATTGATTCTCTAAGGGAGCGACCGCATGTGTTATGGAGCATTGATAAGTATTTAACTCCAGATGAAAGTTGGATAGCCGTTTTTTTTGGATATCATCATATCAGAACAAGAATACACCAACAATAATTTCGTTACCCTTCTAAACTTTTTTCATCACACTTTCTGTCTTTGGTATTTGAGCCCTCACATGTCTCAAGTTGAGAAAGTCTTTGGTTTGGACACATTGAAAGGCATGGAACTTGAAAGTACAGCAAAGTGATGCCTAAGGAAAGCAAAACATATCATAATTTGACTTGTAATGTTCAACTGCCATTTGTGATTTCCTCACCCTTGCCGCGCTTTTGTGTTATTATTCATTTACAACTGTTTAAAATATTTGAGGTCTCTAATCAAAAGTGCAAGTTACTTGAAGATAATTCATCGGAAAGAATATTGAGATGGTTGGAATTGTAAAGAAATTGGTGTATCAACGTATTAGGAAAGGATATTGTGGAATTAATCGATTTTTGTCATCCTTGTCGCCTCTTTTCGTCACAATTGCCGTTTAACTCCTTTATGCATGTAAGCTCTCGATTGCATATTGCATCTCTCCAAATGAGAGAACGCCTGTGTTATGGAGCATTGACAAGCATTTAACTCCAGACCAAAGTTAGATAACTGTTTTGGGGATTTGGGGGATGCATTCCATTGTAACGAAATTGGTGTATGAGATTAAAACCTAAAATGGCATTAAAACGCTTTATCCTGGCGAGGAAAGCGCATGTTTTTGAAACAAGACACCAAACAGGTTAGTCATCGCATTCTTCATCAGCGACCAGGATGCGATGTGATGTTAGATTAAAAATCCGTTTCTGAAGCAGAACATACACACAAGGGTATACGTCTGCTCCTGGTCGGACGGATTTCAAAACTAACCTGCTTGTGATGGAATGCGTCTAAACTGGTGGTAGTTGTTGCCACAGTGCATGGTAACCGCGCAGTTTGTATGTGCGCGTTTGGCGAAGCAACGACGCATCCATGGACTGGTTCCCTCCACGAAGAGCCCAAGATGAAAGGATGAAATCAGTTTAAAAAAAACATGACAAACATGAATCCCTGATAGCTTTTCAATGGACTTACATTGCCAACGTCATGCTCCGATTTACTATCACGAATATAAACGGTTCAGAGACCCACCTCATCTTGTCTTTCACTGACGCAAACTCACACCTCCGGCCCCCATAGGGACATCCCAGCCAGTAGTTGTGCCTTGTCCTGTATCAGACTTTCCTGATAGTCAACGGTCTTTCCCGTAGTCAATCAAACTTTTCCTGATAGTCAATCAGACTTTACCTGATAGTCAACCAGCCTTTTGACGACAATTAGACGAATAAGAGACACCAAACACTTTCTCAACTTGAGACATGTGCTTTGCATTTGAGGGTTCAAAAATACCAAAAGCCGAAAGAGTGATGAAGAAAGTTGGGAAGTGTATCAATGTAATTTATTAGGAGAGAATATTGCGGAATATCGATTTCGTCACCCTTGACGCATCTTCTCATCACCACTGACAACTCCGTTATGCATGTATGCCCTCGACTGGATATTGCATCTCTCCGGCAGAGAACGCCTGTGTTATCGAGCATTGACAACCATTTAACTCCAGACCAAAGTTGGATAACTGTTTCGGGGATATATTCATATTGTTGACTTGCATCAATTCGATACCCTTCCCAACTTTATCACTCTTTCGGCTTTTGGTATTTTTGAACCCTCAAATGCAAAGCACATGTCTCAAGTTGAGAAAGTGTTTGGTTGCCGGGAAATGTGGAAAAGCCGCCGTGATATATGCAAACCGTTCATTTCACCTATATTATGTATAGATGGAAGAGAATTTTTCAATCAAACCTGCAGCTGAATTCATTACTGTCTTTTTCACATGTCGTAGCCCTCACCTGTCTATAGCGACCACTTGTCTTTTTTTAACATTTTCAACATTTTCTTGAAAACCCCAAGACGGAATGTCACCAGATTTGGCAGATAGCCTCTTAATAGTGATATGGTCGTAATTTGTTAAAATACGCTCCCCCCCCTCCACCACCACAGAGCCTCAGTGTAACTGAACTATGGATTTTTTTTTCTCTCTCTTGTTCTCACGAACCGAAAAAAAAAAGAAAGAACTGTTAGTGCTTTGAATACATTAATGACTGCAATTTGATTTTTTTTTTTATTGTAGCGGATCCAGGGGTGGCCTGATTGGGTTGGGGGGGGGGGAGGGTGACGCAGAGGAGGGAGATTGTCCACATTTTCAGCTACTTCTCGATAAATCTCATGACAGACTGTCACCAAACTTGGCAGTGATACAGTGATACGGGGGGGGGGAAGTGTCAGATCCCTAATCTCTATGATTTTTTAATTCTTCTGTGAAACCAGAAAAGATAAATGTAAGTTAGTGATATGAAGACTTTAATGACAAAAAATTTCATGTTTGATTATGGCGGATCGAGGGGTGCCCGAACTGGGGGTGGGGATTTTCCACATTTTCAGAATTTGAAATATCTACAACGGATTTTCACAAAATTTGGCAGATTGCATTCATTTTATGGTGATATCATCTGAATAGAGAAAATGAGCCCCCCCCCCCACACACACACACACACACCTTTTAAGGTGTAGGATAAAGCCTCAGAGTCACTTAACTGTGGAATTTTATCTTCTTCTGTGAAACACCAGCAAAGTTTAGCAAAGTCCACGCGCTTCCGCACTAAAATTTCAGCTCAACTTATGAATAATTCATGTCCCATAGCGTTTCCATGTACGGACAAAATATTCGCCTCTGATAAAGAACGAGTGTGTTATGAAGCAGTGACAGCATTCAACTCCAGACCAAAGTTTTTAATAACTGTTTTGGATATATAAGCATATTATCAATTTTGTCACCCTAGCCGACTTCTTTTCAGCATCTTTTTTGCTTTAAAGGGGATGGATGGAAATCAGTGGCAATGCTGGAGGATGATTGTTCCAGTCCTTGTGGGATTCTTTTGAGAATACATTATATGTCTATTGCTGTGTGAAAATCATTTGTTTCAGAATATGGTCTCATATTCGGATAATGTGCAGTTTGATGTTTCCATGTTAGCATGCCTGTACAGTGTCGCGGCGACCGTTAACCATCGCAGTCAACTGCCGTATGTGATTTCGTCACCCTTGCCGCGTTTTTGTATCTACCTTTATTTACAACAGACTGATACATGTGAGCTCTGTAATCAAAAGTGCAAGTCACTTGAAGATAATTCATCGTAAACCATGGTATGGACACAATGAAAGGTATGGAGCAAGAAAGCAAAGGAAGGTGGTATGTCGTACAGAGTTTCAAATACTATTTACTTTCACTATTTTTCCAAAGTGATGCCTAAGCAAGCAAAACGTATCACATTTCAATTTATCACCCTTTATATTCAACACACGTATGTGATTTCTTAACCCTTGCCGCGCTTTTGCGTCAACCTTTATTTACAACTGTCTAATAGATTTGAGCTCTCTTATCAACTGTGCAAGTCACTTGAGGATAATTCATCGTAAACAACATTGAGCTGTTTTCAATTGTAAAGAAATTTCTGTATCAATGTAATTAATAAGATATGCATTTTGTGGAATAAAGCGATTTCGTCATTCTTGCCGCCTCTTTCGGTCACCATTGGCTTTTAACTAATTTATGTATCTATGCCTTCGATTGTATATTGCATCTCTCCGGGAGAGAACACCAGTGTTATGGAGCACTGATAAAAAAAAAATTTGTGTCAGCTTCATTTATAAGGAAAGAATATCGTGGAATTAAGATATTGTTATGAAGCATTATCGAGCATTGATAAGCATTCAACTCTAGACCCAGGTTAGATAAGTTTTTTTGGGTATATAAGCATAATACTGCATCAATTTCTCGTCTTCCCTTTAAGAATTTTTTTTTTCGTCAACCCTAATGTTTTAATTTGGATGGATGATAATTCACTATAACCCACGTTGAGATGCATTAAAGGGTGTGTACAGTTCTGGTCGAGGTGAAGATTTATCTTTTAACGTTTTGTGAGATATTCAGAAACCCCTCTATGAGATGTTAAATAGCATGCAGTTCTAAGGGGTATCAAAAGTTTATTCGATGAAAATCGGTTTTGAAATGGCTGAGATATCCAAAAACAAGATGAAACAAAGAGATACTAATAAAGTTTGGGCATGTCGCCTTTTATTATTAGCACTTTTTTGGATATCTCAGCCATTTGAAAACCAATTTTCATCAAATAAACGTTGAATCCTTCTTAAAATTAAATGCTCTTTTACATTTCATAAGAGGCTTTTCATTATCTCTCTTAGGAATGTTCAAAACATGAATCCCTACCTCACCCAGTACTGTACAGTCCCTTTAAATTGTAAAAAAAAAATGGTGTATCAGTTTGATTTATAATTAAATCATATCGTAGAATTAAGTGATTTCATCACCCTTACCAGAGGAGTGAAAAACCTTCAACTCAAGATGAAAGTTGGATAACTGGGGATATAAGCATATTGTCGACTCCATCAATTTCGTCACCTTTTATGGTTCAAATATTTGAGCACTCAAACACAAAGCACACTTCTCAAGGAATGAAAGTTTTTGATATCGATACATTGAAAGGTATGGTACTTCAAAGCACAAGAAAGTGGTATTAATTGAGTTTGATTTCTTTTTAATTACTATTTCTCAAAAGTGACGCCTAAAGCTAAGCAAAACGTATTATAACTTGACTTCGGCACCCTTTATTTTCAACTGCCGTATATGATTTCGTCACCCTTACCGCGTTTTTGCTCTAATTAAAAGTGCAAGTCACATGAAGATAATTCATCGTAAAGTACATTGTAATGTATTAATGTATTTAACGAAATCGGTGTATCAATGTAATTTCTAAGGAAATTATGTCGTTGAATTAAGCGATTTCGTCTCCCTTGAAGTCTCTTCTCGTCACCACTGACGTTTAACTTCTTCATGTATATAAGCCCTCGATTGCATATTTGCTATATTACTTACTATTAGTGCCGCCCTCGATTGCATATTTGCTATATTACTTACTATTAGTGCAGTACCAAACTGATGCCTAAGGTATTAAAGCAAAACGTAACATAATTTCACTTCATCACATTTTATGTCCAACTGCCGTATGTGATTTCGGTCACGCTTGCTGCGCTTTGCGTCAACGTTTATTTACAAATGTCTAAAAGATTTGAGCTCTCTAATCAAAAGTAGAAGTCACTTCAAGATAAAGAACATTGAGATGCTTTCAATTGTAAAGAAATTGGTGTATCAATGTAATTTATAAGGAAAGCATATCGTGGAATTAAGCGAGTTCGTCACCCTTGCCGCCTCTTTTTGTCACCATTGACGTCTAACTCTTTATGTATGTAAGCTCTCGATTGCATATTGATTCTCTCCGGGAGCGAACGCCTGTGTTATGGACCATTGATAAGTATTTAACTAAAGATGAAAGTTGGATAGCTGTAATTTTGGATATATCATATCGTTGACTGCCTCAATTTCGTTATTCTTCACGTCTTTTTTCATCACCCTTTATGCTATATGTATTTGAGACCTCAAATGGAAAGAACATGTCTCAAATTGAGAGAAACTTTGGTATGGGAGCAAGAAAGCATAGCAAGGTGGTATTTCGTACAGAGTTTTAAATACTATTTACTTTCACTATTTTACCAAATCAAGCAAAACGTATCACAGTTCAATTCATCACCCTTTATATTCAACACACGTATGTGATTTCTTAACCCTTGTCGCGCTTTTGCTTCAACCTTTATTTACAACTGTCTAATAGATTTGAGCTCACATGTCTCAAGTTGAGAAAGTCTTTGGTTTGGACACATTGAAAGGCATCAAACTTGAAAGTACAGCAAAGTGGTATCAACAGCGAATTGTATACTTACTATTACTTTTTTTTTTTTTTACCAAAGTGACTCCTAAGCAAAGCAAAACATAATATAATTTGACTTATGTTCAACTGCCGTTTGTGATTTCCTCACCCTTGCCGCGCTTTTGTGTTAATCTTCATTTTACAACTGTTTAATATATTTTGTGTTAAAGATAGGGGATACCTTTTACAGACCTCATTAAATGCAGCAAAACATTAAATATGAACCTCAGGGGACTTGTTTGATTTCTTTGATTGCTCTAATTAAAAGTACAAGTCACATGAAGATAATTCATCGTAAAGCACATTTGTAATGTATTAAATTTTAACGAAATCGGTGTACCAATGTAATTTCCAAGGAAATTATATCGTTGAATTAAGCGATTTCGTCTCCCTTGCCGTCTCTTCTCGTCACCACTGACGTTTAACTTCTAGATGTATATAAGCCCTCGATTGCATATTGACTTATATTACCTACTATAAGTGCAGTACCAAACTGATACCTAAGCTATTAAAGCAAAACGTAACATAATTTCACTTCATCACCCTTTATGTCCAACTGCCGTATGTAATTTCGTAATTTCGGCCACGCTTGCTGCGCTTTGCGTCAACGTTTATTTGCAAATGTCTCAAAGATTTGAGTTCTCTAATCAAAAGTAGAAATCACTTCAAGATAAAGAACATCGAGATGCTTTCAATTGTAAAAATTGGTGTATCAATGTAATTTATAAGGAAAGCATATCGTGGAATTAAGCGAGTTCGTCACCCTTGCCGCCTCTCTTTGTCACCATTGAGGTCTAACTCCTTTATGTATGTAAGCTCTCCATTGCATATTGATTCTCTACGGGAGCGAACGCCTGTGTTATGGAGCATTGATAGTATTTAACTCCAGATGAAAGTTGGATAACTGTTTTTTGGGATATTATCATATCGTTGACTGCCTCAATTTCGTTACCCTTCCAAACTTTTTTCATCGCCCTTTATGCTATAGGTATTTGAGACCTCAAATGGATAGAACATGTCTCAAACTGAGAAAGACTTTGGTATGGACACATTGAAAGGTATGGAACTTCAAAGCACAAGAAAGTGGTATTAATTGAGTTTGATTTCTTTTTAATTACTATTTCTCAAAAGTGACGCCTAAAGCTAAGCAAAACGTATTATAACTTGACTTCGTCACCCTTTATTTTCAACTGCCGTATATGATTTCGTCACTCTTACCGCGTTTTTGCTCTAATTAAACGTGCAAGTCACATGATAATTCATCGTAAAACACATTGTAATGTATTAAATTTTAACGAAATCGGTGTATCAATGTAATTTCTAAGGAAATTATGTCGTTGAATTAACCGATTTCGTCTCCCTTGAAGTCTCTTCTCGTCACCACTGACGTTTAACTTCTTCATGTATATAAGCCCTCGAATGCATATTTACTATATTACTTACTATTTGTGCAGTACCAAACTGATGCCTAAGCTATTAAAGCAAAACGTAACATAATTTGACTTCGTCACCCTTTATGTCCAACTGCCGTATGTGATTTCGGTCACGCTTGCTGCGCTTTGCGTCAACGTTTATTTACAAATGTCTAAAAGATTTGAGCTCTCTAATCAAAAGTAGAAGTCACTTCAAGATAAAGAGCATTGAGATGCTTTCAATTGTAAAGAAATTGGTGCATCAATGTAATTTATAAGGAAAGCATATCGTGGAATTAAGCGAGTTCGTCACCCTTGCCGCCTCTTTTTTGTCACCATTGACGTCTAACTCCTTTATGTATGTAAGCTCTCGATTGCATATTGATTCTCTAAGGGAGCGACCGCATGTGTTATGGAGCATTGATAAGTATTTAACTCAAGATGAAAGTTGGATATCTTTTTTTTTTCTTTTATATTATCATATCGTTGACTGCCTCAATTTCGTTACAATTCCCGTCTTTTTTCATTACCCTTTATGCTATAGGTATTTGAGACCTCAAATGGAAAGAACATGTCTCAAATTGAGAAAGACTTTGGTATGGACACGATGGAAGGTATGGAGCAAGAAAGCATAGCAAGGTGGTATTTCGTACAGAGTTTCAAATACTATTTACTTTTCACTATTTTACCAAAGCAAGCAAAACGTTTGCGTCAACCTTTATTTACAACTGTCTAATAGATTTGAGCTCACATGTCTCAAGTTGAGAAAGTCTTTGGTTTGGACACATTGAAAGGCATGGAACTTGAAAGTACAGCAAAATGGTATCAACAGCGAATTGTATACTTACTATTACTTTTTTTTTTACCAAAGTGATGCCTAAGCAAAGCAAAACACACCATAATTTGACTTGTTATGTTCAACTGCCGTTTGTGATTTCCTCACCCTTGCCGCGCTTTTGTGTTAATCTTCATTTACCAACTGTTTAATATATTTGAGGTCTCTAATCAAAAGTGCAAGTCACTTGAAGATAATTCATCGTAAATCATATTGACATGCATTAAATTGTAGAGAAATTCGTGTATCTGTTTAATTTATAAAAAAGTCACATCATGAAATTAAGCGATTTCGTTACCCTTAGCGACTCTTTTCGTCACCACTGACGTTTAACTCTTTATGTAATGTAACCCTCTCGATTGCATATTTCATCTCTCCGGAAAAGAGAACGCGTGCGTTATGGAGCATTGACAAGCATTCAACTCCATACCAAAGTTGGATAAGTGTTTTCGGGATATTAGCAAATTGTTGACTGCCGCCTTTTTTTTTTTTCATCACCCTTTATGCAAAGAATATGTCTCAAGTTGAGAAAGACCTTGGTATGGACACATTGAAAGGTATGGAAGCTAGAAAGCATAGCGAAGTGGTAACAGCGTTTCATATACTATCTACTTTCACTATTTTACCAAAGTGATGCCTAAGCAAGCAAAACGTATCACATTTGAATTCATCACCCTTTATATTCAACACACGTATGTGATTTCTTAAAGTAGGCCCGCATAGAAATCTAAATTATGCATAAACCAGGGTCATAAATACCTCATTATAACGAGGAAGTACCATAGATTCCACCTAACCATGTTTCGAATTCACCTAGAAACGCTTACCAATGATAGGTCCTTCTTAATAAAACGAATAACTAGTTTTAATAAAGCCAGAGAACAGTTCGTTTTTACTCTCAGCGGGGAGACGACGTCATCGTGATGAGGCCTCAATCTTATGCGAGAGATCGAGCGCGAGATAGCGCAAGCTAGCGTACATAGCTGGCTGTATACAAAGCCAAGCTAATACGTGTAGGATGCGAAGAGGACTAGACTTTCTTGTTGAAAATGCCAGAAGGTACCTCTGACTTGGATATCGAGGACCTCATTTTGGAATGTGATCCAGATTCGGAGGATTCGTTTGATGATTCGGACTCTTACGATAACGACCATGGGGAGATAGGCGAGTACGACGAAGATGAAAGTGACGTCGAAGGATCATCAGGCAGTGCAGGTGCGGTTGAACGCCAGCCTGTACCGTATCAAAACGAGCCTCTTCCTCGCAATTTTGTTGTTGAATCAAGATATCTGGCCTCAAAATGTATTTTTGATTTGGATTTACCAATTAATACCCCTTGATTTTTTAACGTACGCATACAGGCCTTAATTGCATAGCCAAAAGAAATAGTACAGTATTGTAAGAAATTTGCCATAATCGTGATATAGTCCCCACCTTGGTATGAGCAATATTGCATATTGAGGTTTATTTTGTCAGTGAAAAAAAGTATTTTTTAACTTTGTCTTCAAGTTTTGTTAGAACACAAAAAGTTGAAGAGAGTTGCAGGAATTGCTGATAGTTTGATACCGCGAAAAATTGGTCCCTGGTGTCTTAATTGATGAGATTACCACCTAGTCTAGAATTCTATGGTAAAAACAACGAAGAAATGCCCCCGCCAATCAGGAGTGGACTCTAGTGTCTGTAAATTAGAGATTACACACTTGCTGACCTCCGTTATTTGATTTCTTTTCTTTGGTTTCTTTTTTTTTCTGGTCATTGAAATCATCATCATCTTACAAAGTTCTCAACTTTTTTTGCACAAACTAGACAATTCTTGAATATCTTTGAAAGAATCGGGAAGAAGAATTAGGCGAATCGACACTAGAGAATAAAAATCTTACAGATAGTATAGGCCGGTTTCGCCCATTGCATTGACCAGGTAGATCTACTAGACTCAAACTTACATGTATTCCGCCGGCGCTGGCCCTGGGCGCGGGTACGGTCGCGACCGGTCGTTGCGGCGCTGGGGCTGCGCTGCAGATATACCTCTAAAACTAAAGTATGGGCCATGGCTGTATGGGGAAATATTTTCGCAACCTTCCAAGAGACCCAGAGTTGTATCGACTATTCACGGTCACTCTCCAACAAAATGGCCCAGCTAATAAACATCGTTTACATATTTAAAACGAAGATTATTATACTTACTATTCAGTAGTAAACAATGCCCAAAGGCAAAGAATTAGATTACAAGCTTCACTGGCACGAAGAGAAGTGGCGTAACATTCCAACTTAATCATCAGCTAGCCTAATTGCGTCGGAGTCAGACTGCGTGCAACTTGTATTAAACAATCGTCGATCGTTCAACCGTTTCGAACTAAAAAATAATGACTTACTGATATCAAAAAGCTTGAATTTCCACGGAAATGTTATATTACTTTGATAATCAAGTAGTTTTAAATCAGTTTTAAATTACAGTGACAGATTTGATTTTACTAAACTTCCGAGTTTCCTGACGATGAGGCGATCGCGAGTAGAAAAAACATAGATCTACAGTCTAGCACTGCAGATCACATGCATGCAGTTAGCTAGCTAGCTCGATACGGTGACGTCACATTCACAGCCATTTCCAGATCGACTCGCTCCGTGTCTGGTGCCTGCCCCGAGTTGTCCGAGAGAGGGCGATTCTTTATGCGGGCCTACTTTAACCCTTGCCATGCTTTTGCGTCAATTTGAGCTATCTTATTTAAAAGTGCAATTCACTTGAGGATAATTTATCATAAACAACATTGAGCTGCTTTCAATTATAAAGAAATTTCTGTATCAATGTAATTTATAAGATATGCATTTTGTGCAATAAAGAGATTTCGTCATCCTTGCCGCCTCTTTCGTCGCCATTGACGTTTAACTAATTTATGTATCTATTCCTTCGATTGCATATTGCATCTCTCCGGGAGAGAACACCAGTGTTATGGAGCAGTGATAAAAAAAAAAAATGGTGTATCAGTTTCATTTATAAGGAAAGAATATCGTGGAATTAATCGATTGTTATGGAGCGTTACGGAGCATTGATAAGTATTCAACTCTAGACCCAAGTTAGATAAGTTTTCGAGGTATATAAGCATAATACTACATCAATTTCGTCTCGATTGTAGAATTTTTTTCGTTAACCCTGTTTTAGTAATCCATTATAACCCACTTTGAGATGTATTAAATTGAAATTGGTGTATCAGTTTTATTTATATTTAAAGCATATCGTAGAATTAAGTGATTTCGTCACCCTTATCGGAGGAGTGATAAACCAACTCAAGACGAAAGTTGGATAACTGGGGATGTAAGCATATTGTCGACTCTATCAATTTCGTCACCCTTTCCGACTATTTTTCATCACCCTTTATGCTTCAAGTATTTAAGCCCTCAAACACAAAGCACACTTCTCAAGAAATGACAATTTTTGATATCGATGCATTGAACGTCGTGGAACTTCAAAGCACAAGAAAGTGGCATTAATTGAGTTTGATTTCTTTTTAATATTACTATTTCTCAAAAGTGATGCCTAAAGCTAATCAAAACGTATTATAACTTGATTTCGTCACCCTTTATTTTCAACTGCCGTATGTGATTTCGTCACCCTTTATTTTCAACTGCCGTGTGTGATTTCGTCACCCTTACCGCGTTTTTGCTCTAATCAAAAGTGCAAGTCACATGATAATTCATCGTAAAGCACATTGTAATGTATTAAATTTTAACGAAATCTGTGTATCAATGTAATTTCTAAGGAAATCATATCGTTGAATTAAGCGATTTTGTCTCCCTTGCCTTTACTTTCCGTCACCACTGACGTTTAACTTCTTCATGTATATCAGCCCTCGATTGCATATTGACTATATTACTTACTATTAGTGCAGTACCAAACTGATGCCTAAGCTATTAAAGCAAAACGTAACATAATTTCACTTCATCACCCTTTATGTCCAACTGCCGTATGAGATTTCGGTCACGCTTGCTGCGCTTTGCGTCAACGGTTATTTTCAAATGTCTAAAAGATTTGAGCTCTCTAATCAAAAGTAGAAGTCACTTCAAGATAAAGAACATTGAGATGCTTTCAATTGTAAAGAAATTGGTGTATCAATGTAATTTATAAGGAAAGCATATCGTGGAATTAAGCGAGTTCGTCACCCTTGCCGCCTGTTTTTGTCACCATTGACCTCTAACTCCTTTATGTATGTAAGCTCTCGATTGCATATTGATTCTCTAAGGGAGCGACCGCATGTGTTATGGAGCATTGATAAGTATTTAACTCCAGATGAAAGTTGGATAGCCGTTTTTTTGGATATCATCATATCAGAACAAGAATACACCAACAATAATTTCGTTACCCTTCTAAACTTTTTTCATCACACTTTCTGTCTTTGGTATTTGAGCCCTCACATGTCTCAAGTTGAGAAAGTCTTTGGTTTGGACACATTGAAAGGCATGGAACTTGAAAGTACAGCAAAGTGATGCCTAAGGAAAGCAAAACATATCATAATTTGACTTGTAATGTTCAACTGCCGTTTGTGATTTCCTTTCCCTTGCCGCGCTTTTGTGTTATTATTCATTTACAACTGTTTAAAATATTTGAGGTCTCTAATCAAAAGTGCAAGTTACTTGAAGATAATTCATCGGAAAGAATATTGAGATGGTTGGAATTGTAAAGAAATTGGTGTATCAACGTATTAGGAAAGGATATTGTGGAATTAATCGATTTTTGTCATCCTTGTCGCCTCTTTTCGTCACAATTGCCGTTTAACTCCTTTATGCATGTAAGCTCTCGATTGCATATTGCATCTCTCCAAATGAGAGAACGCCTGTGTTATGGAGCATTGACAAGCATTTAACTCCAGACCAAAGTTAGATAACTGTTTTGGGGATTTGGGGGATGCATTCCATTGTAACGAAATTGGTGTATGAGATTAAAACCTAAAATGGCATTAAAACGCTTTATCCTGGCGAGGAAAGCGCATGTTTTTGAAACAAGACACCAAACAGGTTAGTCATCGCATTCTTCATCAGCGACCAGGATGCGATGTGATGTTAGATTAAAAATCCGTTTCTGAAGCAGAACATACACACAAGGGTATACGTCTGCTCCTGGTCGGACGGATTTCAAAACTAACCTGCTTGTGATGGAATGCGTCTAAACTGGTGGTAGTTGTTGCCACAGTGCATGGTAACCGCGCAGTTTGTATGTGCGCGTTTGGCGAAGCAACGACGCATCCATGGACTGGTTCCCTCCACGAAGAGCCCAAGATGAAAGGATGAAATCAGTTTAAAAAAACATGACAAACATGAATCCCTGATAGCTTTTCAATGGACTTACATTGCCAACTTCATGCTCCGATTTACTATCACGAAGATAAACGGTTCAGAGACCCACCTCATCTTGTCTTTCACTGACGCAAACTCACACCTCCGGCCCCCATAGGGACATCCCAGCCAGTAGTTGTGCCTTGTCCTGTATCAGACTTTCCTGATAGTCAACGGTCTTTCCCGTAGTCAATCAAACTTTTCCTGATAGTCAATCAGACTTTACCTGATAGTCAACCAGCCTTTTGACGACAGTTAGACGAATAAGAGACACCAAACACTTTCTCAACTTGAGACATGTGCTTTGCATTTGAGGGTTCAAAAATACCAAAAGCCGAAAGAGTGATGAAGAAAGTTGGGAAGTGTATCAATGTAATTTATTAGGAGAGAATATTGCGGAATATCGATTTCGTCACACTTGACGCATCTTCTCATCACCACTGACAACTCCAATATGCATGTATGCCCTCGACTGGATATTGCATCTCTCCGGCAGAGAACGCCTGTGTTATCGAGCATTGACAACCATTTAACTCCAGACCAAAGTTGGATAACTGTTTCGGGGATATATTCATATCGTTGACTTGCATCAATTCGATACCCTTCCCAACTTTATCACTCTTTCGGCTTTTGGTATTTTTGAACCCTCAAATGCAAAGCACATGTCTCAAGTTGAGAAAGTGTTTGGTTGCCGGGAAATGTGGAAAAGCCGCCGTGATATATGCAAACCGTTCATTTCACCTATATTATGTATAGATGGAAGAGAATTTTTCAATCAAACCTGCAGCTGAATTCATTACTGTCTTTTCCACATGTCGTAGCCCTCACATGTCTATAGCGACCACTTGTCTTTTTTTAACATTTTCAACATTTTCTTGAAAACCCCAAGACGGAATGTCACCAGATTTGGCAGATAGCCTCTTAATAGTGATATGGTCGTAATTTATGTTAAAATACGCTCCCCCCCCCCTCCACCACCACAGAGCCTCAGTGTAACTGAACTATGGATTTTTTTTTCTCTCTCTTGTTCTCACGAACCGAAAAAAAAAAAAAGATAGAACTGTTAGTGCTTTGAATACATTAATGACTGCAATTTGATTTTTTTTTTTATTGTAGCGGATCCAGGGGTGGCCTGATTGGGTTGGGGGGGGGGGAGGGTGACGCAGAGGAGGGAGATTGTCCACATTTTCAGCTACTTCTCGATAAATCTCATGACAGACTGTCACCAAACTTGGCAGTGATACGGGGGGGGGGAAGTGTCAGATCCCTAATCTCTATGATTTTTTAATTCTTCTGTCAAACCAGAAAAGATAAATGTAAGTTAGTGATATGAAGACTTTAATGACAAAAAATTTCATGTTTGATTATGGCGGATCGAGGGGTGCCCGAACTGGGGGTGGGGATTTTCCACATTTTCAGAATTTGAAATATCTACAACGGATTTTCACAAAATTTGGCAGATTGCATTCATTTTATGGTGATATCATCTTAATTGAGAAAATGAGCCCCCCCCCCCCCCCCCAACACACACACACACACACACCTTTTAAGGTGTAGGATAAAGCCTCAGAGTCACTTAACTGTGGAATTTTATCTTCTTCTGTGAAACACCAGCAAAGTTTAGCAAAGTCCACGCGCTTCCGCACTAAAATTTCAGCTCAACTTATGAATAATTCATGTCCCATAGCGTTTCCATGTACGGACAAAATATTCGCCTCTGTTAAAGAACGAGTGTGTTATGAAGCAGTGACAGCATTCAACTCCAGACCAAAGTTTTTGATAACTGTTTTGGATATATAAGCATATTATCAATTTTGTCACCCTAGCCGACTTCTTTTCAGCATCCTTTTTGCTTTAAAGGGGATGGATGGAAATCAGTGGCAATGCTGGAGGATGATTGTTCCAATCCTTGTGGGATTCTTTTGAGAATACATTATATGTCTATTGCTGTGTGAAAATTATTTGTTTCAGAATATGGTCTCATATTCGGATAATGTGCAGTTTGATGTTTCCATGTTAGCATGCCTGTATAGTGTCGCGGCGACCGTTAACCATCGCAGTCAACTGCCGTATGTGATTTCGTCACCCTTGCCGCGTTTTTGTATCTACCTTTATTTACAACAGACTGATACATGTGAGCTCTGTAATCAAAAGTGCAAGTCACTTGAAGATAATTCATCGTAAACCATGGTATGGACACAATGAAAGGTATGGAGCAAGAAAGCAAAGGAAGGTGGTATGTCGTACAGAGTTTCAAATACTATTTACTTTCACTATTTTTCCAAAGTGATGCCTAAGCAAGCAAAACGTATCACATTTCAATTTATCACCCTTTATATTCAACACACGTATGTGATTTCTTAACCCTTGCCGCGCTTTTGCGTCAACCTTTATTTACAACTGTCTAATAGATTTGAGCTCTCTTATCAACTGTGCAAGTCACTTGAGGATAATTCATCGTAAACAACATTGAGCTGTTTTCAATTGTAAAGAAATTTCTGTATCAATGTAATTAATAAGATATGCATTTTGTGGAATAAAGCGATTTCGTCATTCTTGCCGCCTCTTTTCGTCACCATTGGCTTTTAACTAATTTATGTATCTATGCCTTCGATTGTATATTGCATCTCTCCGGGAGAGAACACCAGTGTTATGGAGCACTGATAAAAAAAAAAATTTGTGTCAGCTTCATTTATAAGGAAAGAATATCGTGGAATTAAGATATTGTTATGAAGCATTATCGAGCATTGATAAGCATTCAACTCTAGACCCAGGTTAGATAAGTTTTTTTGGGTATATAAGCATAATACTGCATCAATTTCTCGTCTTCCCTTTAAGAATTTTTTTTTTCGTCAACCCTAATGTTTTAATTTGGATGGATGATAATTCACTATAACCCACGTTGAGATGCATTAAAGGGTGTGTACAGTTCTGGTCGAGGTGAAGATTTATCTTTTAACGTTTTGTGAGATATTCAGAAACCCCTCTATGAGATGTCAAATAGCATGCAGTTCTAAGGGGTATCAAAAGTTTATTCGATGAAAATCGGTTTTGAAATGGCTGAGATATCCAAAAACAAGATGAAACAAAGAGATACTAATAAAGTTTGGGCATGTCGCCTTTTATTATTAGCACTTTTTTGGATATCTCAGCCATTTGAAAACCAATTTTCATCAAATAAACGTTGAATCCTTCTTAAAATTAAATGCTCTTTTACATTTCATAAGAGGCTTTTCATTATCTCTCTTAGGAATGTTCAAAACATGAATCCCTACCTCACTGTACAGTCCCTTTAAATTGTAAAAAAAAATGGTGTATCAGTTTGATTTATAATTAAATCATATCGTGGAATTAAGTGATTTCATCACCCTTACCAGAGGAGTGAAAAAACCTTCAACTCAAGATGAAAGTTGGATAACTGGGGATATAAGCATATTGTCGACTCCATCAATTTCGTCACCTTTTATGGTTCAAATATTTGAGCACTCAAACACAAAGCACACTTCTCAAGGAATGAAAGTTTTTGATATCGATACATTGAAAGGTATGGTACTTCAAAGCACAAGAAAGTGGTATTAATTGAGTTTGATTTCTTTTTAATTACTATTTCTCAAAAGTGACGCCTAAAGCTAAGCAAAACGTATTATAACTAGACTTCGGCACCCTTTATTTTCAACTGCCGTATATGATTTCGTCACCCTTACCGCGTTTTTGCTCTAATTAAAAGTGCAAGTCACATGAAGATAATTCATCGTAAAGTACATTGTAATGTATTAATGTATTTAACGAAATCGGTGTATTAATGTAATTTCTAAGGAAATTATGTCGTTGAATTAAGCGATTTCGTCTCCCTTGAAGTCTCTTCTCGTCACCACTGACGTTTAACTTCTTCATGTATATAAGCCCTCGATTGCATATTTGCTATATTACTTACTATTAGTGCAGCCCTCGATTGCATATTTGCTATATTACTTACTATTAGTGCAGTACCAAACTGATGCCTAAGGTATTAAAGCAAAACGTAACATAATTTCAGTTCATCACATTTTATGTCCAACTGCCGTATGTGATTTCGGTCACGCTTGCTGCGCTTTGCGTCAACGTTTATTTACAAATGTCTAAAAGATTTGAGCTCTCTAATCAAAAGTAGAAGTCACTTCAAGATAAAGAACATTGAGATGCTTTCAATTGTAAAGAAATTGGTGTGTCAATGTAATTTATAAGGAAAGCATATCGTGGAATTAAGCGAGTTCGTCACCCTTGACGCCTCTTTTTGTCACCATTGACGTCTAACTGTTTATGTATGTAAGCTCTCGATTGCATATTGATTCTCTCCGGGAGCGAACGCCTGTGTTATGGACCATTGATAAGTATTTAACTAAAGATGAAAGTTGGATAGCTGTAATTTTGGATATATCATATCGTTGACTGCCTCAATTTCGTTATCCTTCACGTCTTTTTTCATCACCCTTTATGCTATATGTATTTGAGACCTCAAATGGAAAGAACATGTCTCAAATTGAGAGAGACTTTGGTATGGGAGCAAGAAAGCATAGCAAGGTGGTATTTCGTACAGAGTTTTAAATACTATTTACTTTCACTATTTTACCAAATTAAGCAAAACGTATCACAGTTCAATTCATCACCCTTTATATTCAACACACGTATGTGATTTCTTAACCCTTGTCGCGCTTTTGCGTCAACCTTTATTTACAACTGTCTAATAGATTTGAGCTCACATGTCTCAAGTTTAGAAAGTCTTTGGTTTGAACACATTGAAAGGCATCAAACTTGAAAGTACAGCAAAGTGGTATCAACAGCGAATTGTATACTTACTATTACTTTTTTTTTTTTTTACCAAAGTGACTCCTAAGCAAAGCAAAACATAATATAATTTGACTTATGTTCAACTGCCGTTTGTGATTTCCTCACCCTTGCCGCGCTTTTGTGTTAATCTTCATTTACAACTGTTTAATATATTTTGTGTTAAAGATAGGGGATACCTTTTACAGACCTCATTAAATGCAGCAAAACATTAAATATGAATCTCAGGGGACTTGTTTGATTTCTTTGATTGCTCTAATTAAAAGTACGTCACATGAAGATAATTCATCGTAAAGCACATTTGTAATGTATTAAATTTTAACGAAATCGGTGTACCAATGTAATTTCCAAGGAAATTATATCGTTGAATTAAGCGATTTCGTCTCCCTTGCCGTCTCTTCTCGTCACCACTGACGTTTAACTTCTAGATGTATATAAGCCCTCGATTGCATATTGACTTTTATCTTTTAGTGATCGTGAATTCTGTAATCTCATTGGTCAATCAACCACTGAATATATCCCGTATTCCGTGGATATGACGTCATGATCCTGTATTACACAGCCAGCTGCGCGTGTACCAAAGACGCTTATAGGAAAGTGCGCGCTAAACCTGTAGAAAACAAATGGACAGCGCGCGGTCCTCAAGCGTATTGCGCACATAACCTGAGACCACTAGACGCTTGATAAACAACAGCAACTCCACTGCAGTATCTCATGGCGTACGTGTACGTATGTATTTGTATGCGCGCATCGCATGCAGTAATCAGCTCGCGAGACGTAGGCCTAAGTCATCATGGTCATGGCTGACAGCCGGCCGGCGATTTCAACATCATTCACGAGGGGAAATCAGCGAGAAGAAGGTTAGCACTTACACTAAAAGATAAAATCGTTACCCCCTGCTTGTTCTTACGAAATACGGGAAATATCTACGGTCTGGTGCCATATTCCATTCGGCCTTCGGCCTCATGGAATATGGCACCAGACCGTAGATATTTGCCCGTATTTCGTGAACAAGCAGGGGATAACTAATAATATTACCTACTATAAGTGCAGTACCAAACTGATACCTAAGCTATTAAAGCAAAACGTAACATAATTTCACTTCATCACCCTTTATGTCCAACTGCCGTATGTAATTTCGTAATTTCGGCCACGCTTGCTGCGCTTTGCGTCAACGTTTATTTGCAAATGTCTCAAAGATTTGAGTTCTCTAATCAAAAGTAGAAATCACTTCAAGATAAAGAACATCGAGATGCTTTCAATTGTAAAAATTGGTGTATCAATGTAATTTATAAGGAAAGCATATCGTGGAATTAAGCGAGTTCGTCACCCTTGCCGCCTCTCTTTGTCACCATTGACGTCTAACTCCTTTATGTATGTAAGCTCTCCATTGCATATTGATTCTCTACGGGAGCGAACGCCTGTGTTATGGAGCATTGATAGTATTTAACTCCAGATGAAAGTTGGATAGCTGTTTTTTGGGATATTATCATATCGTTGACTGCCTCAATTTCGTTACCCTTCCAAACTTTTTTCATCGCCCTTTATGCTATAGGTATTTGAGACCTCAAATGGATAGAACATGTCTCAAACTGAGAAAGACTTTGGTATGGACACAATGAAAGGTATGGAGCAAGAAAGCATAGCAAGGTGGTATTTCGTACAAAGTTTCAAATACTATTTACTTTCACTATTTTACCAAAGTGATGCCTAAGCAAGCAAAACGTATCACATTTGAATTCATCACCCTTTATATTCAACACACGTATGTGCTTTCTTAACCCTCGCCGCGCTTTTGCGTCAACCTTCATTTACAACTGTCTAATAGATTTGAGCCCACATGTTTCAAGTTGAGAAAGTCTTTGGTTTGGACACATTGAGAGGTATGGAACTTGAAAGTTCAGCAAAGTGGTATCAACAGCGAATTGTATACTTACTATTACTTTTTTTTTAAACCAAAGTGATGCCGAAGTATAGCAAAACATATTATAATTTGACTTATGTTCAGCTGCCGTTTGTGATTTCCTCACCCTTGCCGAGGTTTTGTGTTAATTTTCATTTACAACTGTTTAATATATTTGAGGTCTCTAATCAAAAGTGCAAGTTACTTGAAAATAATTCATCGGAAAGAATATTGAGATGGTTTGAATTGTAAAGAAATTGGTGTAAAGAAATTGGTCAACCTTCATTTACAACTGTCTAATAGATTTGAGCTCACATGTTTCAAGTTGAGAAAGTCTTTGGTTTGGACACATTGAGAGGTATGGAACTTGAAAGTTCAGCAAAGTGGTATCAACAGCGAATTGTATACTTACTATTACTTTTTTTTTTAAACCAAAGTGATGCCGAAGTATAGCAAAACATATTATAATTTGACTTATGTTCAACTGCCGTTTGTGATTTCCTCACCCTTGCCGAGGTTTTGTGTTAATTTTCATTTACAACTGTTTAATATATTTGAGGTCTCTAATCAAAAGTGCAAGTTACTTGAAAATAATTCATCGGAAAGAATATTGAGATGGTTTGAATTGTAAAGAAATTGGTGTATCAACGTATTAGGGCAGGATATTGTGGAATTAATCGATTTTTGTCATCCTTGCCGCCTCTTTTCGTCAAAATTGCCGTTTAACTCCTTTACGTATGTACGCCCTCGAATGCATATTGTATCTCTCCCGGCAGAGAACGCCTGTGTTATTGAGCATTGACGAAAGTTGGATAAGTGTTTCGGGGATATATTCATATCGTTGACTTGCATCAATTCGGTACCCTTCCCAACTTTCTTCATTACTCTTTCTGCTTTTGGTATTTTTGAACCCTCAAATGCAAAGCACATGTCTCAAGTTGAGAAAGTGTTTGGTTTGTCTAATTTGTCTAATTGACGTCTAATTGACTAATTAGTTTGAAAACGCAGAACTAGACTCGCGTAGAGTCTAGTTCTGCGTTTTCATTAGTTTACATGTAGATTGGTAATGATCTTATCGTTGTATTTTGAAAGTGCACTCGCGATGCTCGAGTCACTGGCAGCACTGAAGAGTCGATTGTGAATACATGTCCGTTTCATAGCCAAGTACGAAGTAGGCCTACTGTGGCAGCGATGTATTTATGAATATTAGTACCCGATCGACAAAAAGGGCGTGGAAAAAATGTCGGAAGAGCTCTTATTTGGCCATTTATGCATGTACGAATAGTGGTAATGTGGCTGTAGAGGTTGTAACTTGTAAAGTTGTACATTTCACGCGAGCTGCTCGTGTACCTGCTCTGCACAATCGATTGCATTTTCTTCGAACCATGCTCGCCACGCCACGGCGCAGGCTGCCCTGGGCTGACAATCCCGATGCTCCTCCGCTCCCCGCATATTACTACTCAGCGGGGTTACGTAGGGCTTTAGCAATCATGAACTGCGAATCGAATGTAAACTGAACGCAGTGATCAAACGTGATCATGGCATGCGAGTCCGTGTGGAGCCGGGAAATGTGCAAATCTCTAAATTTCATCAACTTTAACTGTGCAAACGTCTCGCCGGGAAATGTGCAAATCTCTAAATTTCATCAACGTTAAATGTGCAAACGTGACGCGGGGAAATGTGCAAAATGTTTAATTTTACCGTTAAATGTGCAAAAGCCATCGTGATATATGCAAACCGTTCATTTCATCAATATTATGTATAGATGGAAGAGAATTTCTCAATCAAACCTGCGGTTGAATCATTACTGCCTTTTGCACATGTCGTAGCTCTCACCCGTCTATAGCGACCACTTTTCCTTTTTTAACATTTTCTTGAAAACCCCAAGACGGAATGTCACCAGATTTGGCAAATAGCATCTTAATAGTGATATGGTCGTAATTTGTTAAAATAAGTTCTCCCCCCCCCCTCCACCTTTACAGATCCTCAGAGTCCCTGAACTATGGATTTTTTTTTTCTCTCTTGTTCTCACGAACCGAAAAAAAAAAGATAGAACTAAGTTAGTGCTTTGAATACATTAATGAATGCAATTTCATTTTTTTTTTATTATAGTGGATAAAGGGGTGGCCTGATGGGGGGGGGGGGTGACGCAGAGGAGGGAGATTGTCCACATTTTCAGCATCTTCTCGATAAATCTCATGACAGATTGTCACCAAACTTGGCAGAGAGCATCTTTACGGTGATACGAGGGGGGAGGGGGGGCGGGGGAGAGGAGATGAAGTGTCAGATCCCTTATCTCTAGGATTTTTTAATTTTTCTGTGTCAAACCAGAAAAGATAAATGTAAGTTGGTGATATGGAGACATTAAGGGCAAAAAAATTTCATGTTTGATTATGGCGGATCCAGGGGTGCCCAGAGGGGGGAGGGGGATTTTCCACATTTTCAGCATCTTCTTTGAAAATCTAAGACGGATTTTTATCTAATTTGGCAGATAGCATGTTTATGGTAGCATGATCTTAATTTATAAAATGAGCCCCTCTCCCGCCAAAGGAAGGGGGTAGAGGGGGATGAAGCCTCAGTCCCTAAACTCTGATTTTTTTTTCTTCTTCTGTCAAACCGGAAAAGATAGAGGTAAGAGGTAAATTTTCAGCATCTTGAAATATCTACAACCTATTTTCACAAAATTTGGTAGAATGCATTCATTTTATGGTGATAAGATAACTTAATTGAGAAAATGAGCCCCCCCCCCACACACACACGAATACACCGTTTAAGGTGGGGGGATAAAGCATCAGAGTCCCTAAACTGTGGAATTTTATCTTCTTCTGGGGAACACACAAAAAAAAGAGCTAAGTTAGTGCTATGAAGAAATTAATGACTGAAATTTCATGTTAATTGTGGCGGATCGTGGGATATCCTTATGTGGGGGGGTAGATTGAGGGGGAGGGGGATTTTCCACATTTTCCGCATCTGTTTGAGAAATCTTCGACGGATTTTCACCAATTGTGGGAGGTAGCATCTCTAGGGTAATAGAATCCTACTTTGTTCGATGGGGCAACAAGTTCAATTTGTTCCCTTTCCCCAAAGCGGGGGCAAAGACGAGGTATAAGCAGACGTGAAATTTCATCAAAGTAGGCCAACCTCCCAAAAAATGTGATGAAATTGTGATCTAATACTCTTAGTTGTACAGAAAATTTCTTCACATATGTACGCATATTCCTTTTGTCATGCGTATCGTTTCCAAGAAATACCTGAAATTCTGAATTAAATCCGAACGACCCCACCCCCTCGTCTCGGCCCTTTTAGAGGGGCTGAGAGATTGGTGGCTGGGGGGTCCACCTCCTCCCACCTTTGGGGTTGGGGCTGTGAAAATTCGTCATAGATATTTGTTTTTCTTAAGAAGATGGAGAAAATTTGGAAAATCTCCCTCCTCCCCCTCAACCAACCCACCCCCGATCAGGGTATCCCAGCCTGCACCCGCCATAATCAAACATGAGATTTCATTCATTGCTAGACATCAATGAATGAAATCTCATGTTGATTATGGCCGGTG
Organism: Diadema setosum; assembly: GCA_033980235.1. Taxonomy (NCBI): domain Eukaryota; kingdom Metazoa; phylum Echinodermata; class Echinoidea; order Diadematoida; family Diadematidae; genus Diadema; species Diadema setosum. The sequence goes on along the minus strand of CM067077.1, from coordinate 19,053,208 downwards.
CAAGCTGGGATAGCCTCACTTAATAGCACAAACTCATAGCACTAACTTAAATCTATTTTTTCGGTTCTACATGAGATAAAAACAAAAATCACAGTTTAGGGACTCTCAGGCTTCAACTTCCTTCCTCCACCCATCACTCCTCTTGGGCAGGGGGGGGGGAGGAACATTTTAACAAATCAAAATCAAGTTAGGTGAAAATCCGTTAAGATTTTTCAAGAACATGCAGAAAATGTGGAAAATCCCCCTCCTTCCCCTCACACCCCTATCAGGGCACCCCTGGATCTGTCATCATCAAACCTGAAATTTCAGTAACTATAGTGGATGCATAGCATTAACATAGTTCTATCTTTTTCGCTTTTACAGAAGATTAAAAATTCCAGAGATTAAGGAATCTTAAACTTCAACTCCCCCCCCTCCCCGAAAGGGGACTAGGGAGGGGAGTTGAAGCCTCCCCCTCCCATGGCCTCATGCCCTGCATCATTGAATTTTCCATTAAACTTGAACTACCAAGATCTATTTTATTTGGTTATATACTATCAGAAGAATTTTGATAACGCCGTAGTTCTGGAACGTTGAGGTTCCCCCTTTTTTTCCTGGCGTTTGCACAATTCGCGGTGTTTTCACATTTCCAGGCTCTACAGTCCGTTCGTTCGTGTACAAATTGACCAAGCTATAGAAATTTTAGCAAAGTCCACGCGCTTCCGCACTTTAAAATTTCAGCTCAACTTATGGATAATTCATGTCCCACAGCGTTTCCATGTACGGACAAAATATTCGCCTCCGGGAGAAAACGAATGTGTTATGAAGCAGTGATAAGCATTCAACTCCAGACCAAAGTTTTTAATAACTGTTTTGGATATATAAGCATATTATCGACTCCATCAATTTTGTCACCCTAGATGACTTCTTTTCATCATCCTTTTTGCTTTAAAGGGGATGGGTGGAAATCAGTGGGAATGCTGGGGGATGATTGTTCCAGTCCTTGTGGGATTCATTTGAGAGTACATTATATGTCTATTGTTGTGTGAAAATTATTTGTTTCAGAATATGATCTCATATTCGGATAATGTGCAGTTTTATGTTAGCATGCCTGTACAGTGTCGCAGTCGTTTGCCGCGTTTTTGTGTCAACCTTTATTTACAACAGACTGATACATGTGAGCTCTGTAATCAAAAGTGCAAGTCACTTGAAGATAATCGTAACCATATTGATATGCATTTAATTGTAAAGAAATTCGTGTATCTGTTTAATCTTAAAAAAAAAAAGCACATCATGGAATTAAGCGATTTCGTCACCCTTAGCGTCTCTTTTCGTCACCACTGACGTTTAACTCTTTTATGTATGTAACCCTCTCGATTGCATATTGCATCTCTCCGGCAGAGAGAACGCGTGTGTTATGGAGCATTGACAATCATTTAACTCCAGACCAAAGTTGGATGAGTGTTTTGGGGATATTAACATATTGTTGACTGCATCAATTTCGTTACCCTTCCCGTCTTTTTTCATCACCCTTGATGCGCTATAGGTATTTGAGACCTCAAATGGAAAGAACATGTCTCAAATTGAGAAAGACTTTGGTATGGAGACAATGAAAGGCATGGACCAAGAAAGCAAAGCAAGGTGGTATTTCGTACAGAGTTTCATATACTATTTACTTTCCCTATTTTACCAAAGTGGTGCCTAAGCAAGCAAAACGTATCACATTTCAATTCATCACCCTTTATATTAAACACACGTATGTGATTTCTTAACCCTTGCCGCGGTTTTGCGTCAACCTTTACTTACAACTGTCTAATAGATTTGAGATCTCTCATCAAAAGTGCAAGTCACTTGAGGATAACCTATCGTAAACACAATTGAGCTGTTTTCAATTGTAAAGAAATTTCTGTATCAATGTAATTTAATAATATATGCATTTTGTGAAATAAAGCGATTTTGTCACCCTTGCCGCCTCTTTTCGTCACCATTGGCTTTTAACTAATTTATGTATCTATGCCTTCGATTGTATATTGCATCTCTCCGAGAGAGAACACCAGTGTTATGGAGCATAAAAAAAAAAAAATTGGTGTGTCAGTTTCATTTATAAAGAAAGAATATCGTGGAATTAAGCTATTGTTATGGAGCGTTATGGAGCATTGATAAGCATTCAACTCTAGACCCAAGTTAGATGAGTTTTTTTTTAAATGTATATAAGCATAATACTGAATCAATTTCGTCTTCCCTTTCCGAATTTTTTTTTCGTCAACCCTAATGTTTTAATTTGGATGTTTGATAATTCACTATAGCCCACGTTGAGATGTATTAAATTGTAAAAAAAATTGGTGTATCAGTTTGATTTATAATTAAATCATATCGTAGAATTAAGTGATTTCGTCACCATTACCGGAGGAGTGAAAAACCTTCAAGACGAAAGTTGGATAACTTGGGATATAAGCATATTGTCGACTCCATCAATTTCGTCACCTTTTATGGTTCAAATATTTGAGCACTCAAACACAAAGCACACTTCTCAAGGAATAAAAGTTTTTGATATCGATGCATTGAAAGGTATTTAACTTCAAAGCACAAGAAAGTGGGATTAATTGAGTTTTATTTCTTTTGAATTACTATTTCTCAAAAGTGACGCCTAATGCTAAGCAAAACGTAATATAACTTGACTTCGTCACCCTTTATTTTCAACTGCCGTATGTGATTTCGTCACCCTTACCGCGTTTTTGCTCTAATTTCACATGAAGATAATTCATCGTAAAGCACATTGTAATGTATTAAATTTTAAAACGAAATCGGGGTATCAATGTAATTTTCAAGGAAATTATATCGTTGAATTAAGCGATTTTGTCTCCCTTGCCGTCTCTTCTCGTCACCACTGACGTTTAACTTCTTCATGTATATAAGCCCTCGATTACATATTGAGTATATTACTTACTATTAGTACAGTAACAAACTGATGCCCAATCTATTAAAGCAAAACGTAACATAATTTCACTTCGTCACCCTTTATGTCCAACTGCCGTATGTGATTTCGGTCACGCTTGCTGCGCTTTCCGTCAACGTTTATATACAAATGTCTAAAAGATTTGAGCTCTCTAATCAAAAGTAGAAGTCACTTCAAGATAAAGAACATTGAGATGGTTTCAATTGTAAAGAAATTGGTGTATCAATGTAATTTACAAGGAAAACATATCGTGGAATTAAGCGAGTTCGTCACCCTTACCGCCTCTTTTTGTCACCATTGACGTCTAACTCCTTTATATACATAAGCTCTCGATTGCATATTGATTCTCTCCGGGAGCGAACGCCTGTGTTATGGAGCATTGATAAGTACTTAACTCCAGATGAAAGTTGGATAGCTGTTTTATTGGATATTATCAAATCGTTGACTACCTCAATTTAGTTACCCTTCCAAACTTTTTTTAATCACCCTTTCTGTCTTTGGTATTTGAGCGCTCACATGTCTCAAGTTGAGAAAGTCTTTGTTTGGACACATTGAAAGGCATGGAAGTTGAAAGTACAGCAAAGTGGTATCAACAGCGAATTGTATACATTGTACTTACTATTACTTTTTTTACCAAAGTGATGCCTAAGCAAGTCAAAACATATCATAATTTGAATTGTTATGTTCAATTGCCGTTTGTGATTTCCTAAACCTCACCGCGCTTTTGTGTTAATCTTCATTTACAACTGTTTAATATATATGAGGTCTGTAATCAAAAGTGCAAGTCACATGAGGATAATTCGTCGTAAACGTTATTGACATACATTAAATTCTAAAGAAATTCGTGTATCTGTTTAATTTATAAAAAAAGGCACATCATGGGATTAAGCGATTTAGTCACCCTTAGCGCCTCTTTTGGTCACCACTGACGTTTAACTCCTTTATGTATGTAACCCTCTCGATTACATATTTCATCTCTCCGGAAGAGAGAACGCGTGCGTTATTGTGCATTGACAAGCATTCAACTCCAAACCAAAGTTGGACAAGTGTTCTCGGGATATTAGCATATTGTTGCCTGCATCAATTTCGTCGCCCTTCCCGTCTTTTTTCATCACCATTTATGCAAAGAATATGTCTCAAGTTGAGAGAGACTTTGGTATTGGACACATTGAAAGGTATGGGAGCTAAAAAAGCAAAGCGAAGTGGTAACAGCGTTTCATATACTACTTCACCAAAGTGATTAAGCAAGCAAAACGTATCACATTTGAATTCATCACCCTTAATATTCAACACACGTATGTGATTTCTTAACCCTTACCGCGCTTTTGCGTCAACCTTTATTTACAACTGTCTAATATATTTGAGCTATCTTATTTAAAAGTGCAAGTCAATTGAGGATAATTCATCATAAACAACATTGAGCTGCTTTCAATTATAAAGAAATTTCTGTATCAATGTAATTTATAAGATATGCATTTTGTGGAATAAAGTGATTTCGTCACCCTTGCCGCCTCTTTCGTCACCATTGACGTTTAACTACTTTATGTATTTATTCATTCGATTGCAAATTGCATCTATCTGGGAGAGAACACCAGTGTTATGGAGCAGTGATAAAGAAATTGGTGTATCAGTTTCATTTATAAGGAAAGAATATCGTGGAATTAAGCGATTGTTATGGAGTGTTATGGAGCATTGATAAGCATTCAACTCTAGACCCAAGTTAGATGAGTTTTCGGGGTATATAAGCATAATACTACATCAATTTCGTCTCCCTTGCCGATTTTTTTTTCTCGGTAACCCTGTTTTAGTAATTCATTATAACCCACTTTGAGATGTATTAAATTGTAAAGAAATTGGTGTATCAGTTTAATTTATTTTTAAAGCGTATCGTAGAATTAAGTGATTTCGTCACCCTTACCGGAGGAGTGATAAACCTTCAACTCAAGACGAAAGCTGGATAACTGGGGATATAAGCATATTGTCGACTCCATCAATTTCGTCAGCCTTTCCGACTTTTTCTCATCACCCTTCATGCTTCAAGTATTTGAGCCCTCAAACACAAAGCACACTTCTCAAGGAATGAAAGTTTTTGATATCGATGCATTGAACGGCGTGGAACTTCAAAGCACAAGAAAGTGGCATTAATTGAGTTTGATTTCTTTTTGATATTACTATTTCTCAAAAGTGATGCCTAAAGTTAAGCAAAACGTATTATAACTTGACTTCGTCACCCTTTATTTTCAACTGCCGTATGTGATTTCGTCACCCTTACCGCGTTTTTTGCTCTAATTAAAAGTGCGTCACATGAAGATAATTCATCGTAAAGCACATTGTAATGTATTCAATTTTAACGAAATCGGTGTATCAATGTAATTTGAAAGGAAATCATATCGGTGAATTAAGCGATTTTGTCTCCCTTGCCGTCTCTTCTCGTCACCACTGACGTTTAACTTCTTCATGTAATATAAGCCCTCGATTGCATATTGACTATATTACTTACTATTAGTGCAGTACCAAACTGATGCCTAAGCTATTAAAGCAAAACGTAACGTAACGTAAACGTGTGTTATGGAGCATTGATAAGTATTTAACTCCAAATGAAAGGTTGGATAGCTGTTTTTTTTTTTATATTATCATATCGTTGACTGCCTCAATTTCGTTACCCTTCCAAACTTTTTTGATCACCCTTTCTGTCTTTGGTATTTGAGCCCTCACATGTTTCAAGTTGAGAAAGTCTTTGGTTTGGACACATTTAAAGGCATGGAACTTGAAAGTACAGCAAAGTGGTATCAACAGCGAATTGTATACTTACTAATACTTTTTTTTTACCAAAGTGATGCCTAAGTAAAGCAAAACATATCATAATTTGACCAAACTGCCGTTTGGTGATTTCATCACCCTTACCGCGCTTTTGTGTTAATCTTCATTTACAATTGTTTAATATATTTGAGGTCTCTAATAAGTCACTTGAAGATAATTCATCGGAAAGAATATTGAGATGCTTGGAATTGTAAAGAAATTGGTGTATCAATGTATTAGGAAAGTATATTGTGGATTTAATCAATTTTTGTCACCCTTGCCGAATCTTTTCGTCAAAATTGCCGTTTAACTCCTTTATGTATGTACGCCCTCGATTGGATATTGCATCTCTCCAAATGAGAGAACGCCTGTGTTATCGAGCATTGACAAGCATTTAACTCCAGACCAAAGTTAGATGACTGTTTTGGGGATTTGGGTAACGCATTCAACTGTAACGGAATTGGTGTATCAGTGTAATTTATTAGGAAAAAATATCGCGGAATTAAAGGGACTGTACAGTACTGGTTGAGGTAGGGATTCATGTTTTGAACATTTCTAAGTGAGATAATGAAAAGCCTTTTATGAAATATGAAAGAGAATGTAATTTAAAGAAGGATTCAACGTTTATTTGATGAAAATCGGTTTTGAAATGGCTGAGATATCAAAAAATGTGCTAATAATAAAAGGCGACAATGCCCCAACTTTATTGGTATCTCTTTGTTTCACCTTGTTTTTGGATATCTCAGCCATTTCAAAACCGATTTTCATCAAATAAACTTTTGATACCCCTTAGAACCACGTGCTCTTTGACATCTCATAGAGTGCTTTCTGAATATCTCACAAAACGTTAAAAGCTAAATCTTCACCTCGACCAGAACTGTACACACCCTTTAAGCGATGTCGTCACCCTTAACGCATCTTTTCATCACCACTGACGTTTAACGTTTATGTATGTAAGCCCTCGATTGGATATTGCATCTCTCCGGGAGAGAACGCCTGTGTTATCGAGCATTGACAAGCATTTAAGTCCAGACCAAAGTTGGATAACTGTTTCGGGGATATATTCATATCGTTGACTACATCAATTTGTTACCCTTCTTATAAAAGCCTCATGAAATATGAAAGAGAATGTAATTTTAAGAAGGATTCAACGTTTATTTGATGAAAATTGGTTTTCAAATGGCTGAGATATCAAAAAATGTGCTAATAATAAAAGGCGCCAATGCCCCAACTTTATTGGTATCTCTTTGTTTCACCTTGTTTTTGGATATCTCAGCCATTTGAAAACCGATTTTCATCAAATAAACTTTTGATACCCCTTAGAACCACATGCTCTTTGACATCTCATAGAGTGCTTTCTGAATATCTCACAAAACGTTAAAAGCTAAATCTTCACCTCGACCAGAACTGTACACACCCTTTAAGCGATGTCACCCTTAACGCATCTTTTCATCACCACTGACGTTTAACGTTTATGTATGTAAGCCCTCGATTGGATATTGCATCTCTCCGGGAGAGAACGCCTGTGTTATCGAGCATTGACAAGCATTTAAGTCCAGACCAAAGTTGGATAACTGTTTCGAGGATATATTCATATCGTTGACTACATCAATTTGTTACCCTTCCCAACTTTCTTCATAGTGGGGCGGTTTAGCTCGAAAATTTGAAGGAATTGTGCATTTTGTGATACAAGCACCAAATTTGGCACAAATGTACAGTAACATGTTGCAAACATTTTTAGATATTGGGCCACTCGGAATTCTGTCTTTATGTCCGCCATATTGGATTTCAAAATTGAAATCATTTGAAATCTACATTTGCGACTATCTCTGGGTCTAATGCTGCTAGTGACTCGATTCTGGTGTCTAAATGTATGTTTTGGGGGGCAAGGAATCCAATGGTAATAATCTGCATTGCGTATTTTCACCAATGGGCCGCCATATTGGATTTCAAAATGGCCGCCATTTGAAATCTACATTTGCGATTATCTCTGGGTCTAATGCTGCTATTGACTCGATTCTGGCATCTAAATGTATGTTTTGGGGGCAAGGAATCCAATGGTAACAATTTACATTACGTATTTTCACCAAATTGGCCACCATATTCGATTTCGAAATGGCTGCCTTTATACATAGCCGCTTCTCAATCTACATTTGTTGATATCTTTGGATCTAATGGCTTGATTCTGGTGGTGATGGTGGTGATGGTGGTGGTGGTAGTGGTTGTAGTTGTAGTGGTAGCTGTAGTGGCATTGATGATGCCAGAAATGTTACATTGTGTCATTCCAGGTTCATCGTGATGCATGCATGCCTGTAGACTGACGGTGCTGGTTTTTGTTCAAGACAGTTCCACCATGCATGTCCAAGAGGTTCACACTAGCTCATGCTGAGCGAACTTCACCATCAACATCACCGTACCTCACCACAACTGACTGCAGGTTGTGCCTCATATGTCAAGAAGACAAGATGGAGACACTGACCAAACCTGACCAATCAAAGAGGAAAGACATTGGTAGTGAGTATAGTTCACTCGCAGAGAACTTGATCAAATTCAGTGAACTTTTGGAGCTTCCTAGGATCATTTCACTTGGAAAGACTCGATGATGGTCATGGCATTGAAGCTGCGATGGTTGCACACGATGTACAATATCACCAGACGTGCAGGCTCCAGTACAACAACACCAAACTACAGAGGGTACAAAAGAGAGCACTCAAGAAAGAAGGGCAGAGCGATGAGGAACAATCTTTATGGAAATGTACCAGGGCACATTCACGTTCATTGAGTACAGAGACGGTCCCAGAAACTTGTTTGTCTTGTGTGTATTGGTTCCCATCCTGGAATCCTTCGATCACCCTAGCAATAACCTCCGGTCCCGCAACCATCCAGCGACGAAGGACACTAGGGTTGTCAGTGAGCCGAACTGTGCGCCACTGTCTCCTTTGATACAGGCATTATTCTGTTCATGTGCCTGGTCAATCGGGATTGAAGAGAACACCCTCTGTGTTTTCTGAAGTGTGAAGTAGTCTTCACTGAATTTCCTGGCTACGTCTAGGTTTTTGGTAGTGAGTTCGGCCATGTCCTTTAGGTGCACTGGTATCCACATAGCATAGGTGGGACCAGCTCTGTCGAGGTACATGTACATCATCAATGCTCCCTGCCTGAGAGAACGCACATACACTAGAACCAACAGTTCTAGTTCTAGCACAGTTGCCCAGTAGCGAAACTGGGGGATGTTGTCTCGTCTCTGGCGACACTAGTCTTCAAACGTAGGAAGGTCTTCTGCGTCCCTAGTTTCTCCCAGACAGTAGTGGTTGTAGGCATGGTGTTCCAGGATGTACAGTGCTGTTGCAGTCATTTGATGTGCTCCTCTTGTGCGCAAAACATGAAATGTTAGCAGGAACGAGTCTGCTGTCCCTGCTGTGACGATCGTAATCTCAGTTTGTACAAGTGCTTGCACCTAATCACTCCATTGCAGTCAGTCCCCCAGTGTTTTCAGTCCCGCCATCTCTATGTGGAGACCACTAAACATCACCACTATGCGGTCTTCACTATAACTCTCTTGCCACTTCCATTGTATCTGCTTGGCCAAAGCAAACAGTAACTGACCAAAGGTGACCACTGGTGTCTGCCCAGGATTCAGGTGTCCTGCAGCATTTTTCACAACATCCATTGAATGCCGGATCATGGCAACAATGTGGGCACTTTCCAGGGAGAGTGGAAGCAGCGACATTGGCCAGGTGACTCAAGCATCTGGTGGCAAGATGACGAGAGAGAAATGCTCAGGCCAACGTGTGACAGTCTGTCGACCAATTCCTTCTTGCGTGTATGAGCATGCAGAAACATCATCCCTATGTATGTTGGAAGTGGGGTCTCCTGTGCAACACTGCGCTTGACACAGGTGGATGATGTGGTGCCACATGTTCACCTGTGTTTGATGCTGTTGAACTTCAGTATCTGGGCTGCGGTAAGTGCTGCAGTGCTAGTGTCTGCGGTATGGGCCTTGATGTTCGGTTCCTCTAGGATCATACTGACTGGAGCAAGCAGCAACGGTGGCACAGATTCTTCTTGACATCCTTCAGGGAATCCTGTGAAGGGCTTGGCTTCTCCAAACATGTGATGGCGAACAATGTGTGCAACACGGGCAAGATGGATGCATCACTATCACTGTCCAGCTCGCAGGATTTGTCAAGAGCAGCACCGAGATCTTCTTTAAATGTCATCAGGATGTCTCTCCCCTTGATGTGCACCCGCATGTCAGGAAACTGAGATAGCAGTCTCTGTTTCAGTCGTGTGGAGTGGACTCTCGTGTCGAGCTGCACTCCAAGCTGTTCCATTCTGGACTGATAGGCCCGAATTCACGAAGGTGGTACAAATGAAACCATGGTTTAAACCATGGACAAAAACTGTGGAGTGCCAAGTGTCGCACGGAATATTTCGTTACGAAATTGGTCATTTCGTCGACAAAATGACCGTTTCGTTAACGAAATTATCATTTCGTGGACGAAGTGTTTATTTAGTTACCAAACGTTGTCATTTCGTTACAAAATAATCATTTCATTGACGAAATGACTGATTTCGTAACGAAATATTCCATGCGACACTTGGCGCTCCATAGATTTTGTCCATGGTTTAAACCATGGTTTCATTTGTACCACCTTCGTGAATTCGGGCCATAGAGGTGGACAAGATCGGCCAATCTGAATACTGGTGTTGTCTCCTCATCTTGTCTGGTTTCTTCGATGTAGAAGACGAGTTAAGCGAACACAACTGCCGACATTGCAAGCTCTTGGTCTGAGTCGTGTAGTCCTGTTGACTGGACCATTCTTGTGCAGTTGTAAAGTCCTATTAGGCACTGTGGGTGATAATGGGCGTCCAACACTACCATGTCCCCACCACTGAGACGGCTAAGCAGTTCCGTATCTCCATTTATACATGTACGAATAGTGGTAGTGTGGCATCAATTCCAAGCCTATGGTTGTAGAGGTTGTAGTTTGCAAAATTGTACATTTCACGCGAGCTGCGCGTGTACCTGCTCTGCACAATCGATTGCATTTTCTTCGAACCATGCTCGCCACGCCGCGGCGCCGGTTGCCCTGGGCTGACAATCCCGATGCTCTCCACTCCCCGCATATTACTACTCAGCGGGGTTACGTGGGGCGCTAGGAATCATGAACTGCGAATCGAATGTAAACTGAATAGCGAGCACGGACGTACGCACGCAGTGATCAAACGTGATCATGACCTGCGAGTCCTTGTGGAGCCGGAAAATGTGCAAACACCGGGAAAAGTGCAAACGCCGGGAGATGTGCAAACGTCTCGCCGGGAAATGTGCAAATCTCTAAATTTCATCAATTTTAAATGTGCAAACGTCTCGCCGGGAAATGTGCAAATCTCTAAATTTCATCAATTTTAAATGTGCAAACGTCTCGCCGGGAAATGTGCAAATCTCTAAATTTCATCAACGGGAAATGTGCAAAATCCGCCGGGATATATGCAAACCGTTCATTTCACCTATATTATGTATAGATAGAAGATAATTTCTCTCAATCAAACCTGCGGTTGAATCATTATTACTTTTTCCACATGTCGCAGCCCTCACCTGTCTATAGCGACCACTTGTCTTTTTTTAACATTTTGAACATTTTCTTGTAAACCCCAAGACGGAATGTCACCAGATTTGGCATATAGCATCTTAATAGTGATATGGTCGTAATTTGTTAAAATGTTTTTGATGGAGAAAATTTGGAAAATCTCCCTCCTCCCCCTCAACCAACCCACCCCCGATCAGGGTATCCCAGCCTGCACCCGCCATAATCAAACATGAGATTTCATTCATTGATAGACATCAATGAATGGAATCTCATGTTTGATTATGGCGGGTGCAGGCTTTGATAGCCTAACTTAATAGCACTAACTGATAGCACTAACTAACTCATAGCACTAACTTAAATCTATTTTTTTTTTTCCGGTTCTACAGGAGATTAAAAAAAAAAAATCACAGTTTAAGGACTCTCAGGCTTCAACTTCCTCCTCCACCCATCACTTCTCTTCTGCAGGGGGGGGGGGGGACATTTTAACAAATCAAAATCAAGTTAGGTCAAAATCCGTTAAGATTTATGAAGAACATGCAGAAAATGTGGAAAATCCCCCTCCTCCCCCTAACAGCCCCCTATCACAGGGCAACCCTGGATCTGTCATCATCAAACCTGAAATTTCAGTAACTATAGTTGCTGCATAGCATTAATATAGTTCTATATTTTTCGGTTTTACAGAAGAAGATTAAAAATTCCAGAGATTAAGGAATCTTAAACTTCAACTCCCCCCCTCCCCGAAAGGGGACTAGGGAGGGAAGTTGAAGCCTCCCCCTCCCATGGCCTCATGCCCTGCATCATTGAATTTGCCATTAAACTTGAACTATTGTCATCAATGACTTTATAGCACCAAGTAAGATCTATTTTATTTGTTTATATAATATAAGAATTTTGATAAAGCCGTGGTTCTGGAACGTTGAGGTTCCCAATTTTTTTTTTTTTTTGGGGTGGGGGGGTGGGGGGTATGATTATTCTAAACAAACTGAGATCCCATTGCCGCAATGGTGCTACCTGCCAATTTTGTTGAAAATCTGTCAAGGATCTTATTAAGAAAATGTTAAAGGTAGACGTTCTTGCGCAGTTCTGACGTGCTGTTTCTCTACCATTTTTGTACACAGTATTGATAAAGTAAATGGTTTGCACATTTCCCGGCGACGTTTGCATATTTCCTGGCAAAATTGAACTTTTGCACATTTCCCGGCGTCATGTTTGCACATATCCCGTTGATGAAATTTGCACATTTCCCGGGGAGACATTTGCACATTTCCTGGCGTTTGCACATTTCCAGGCAAGGCGTTTGCACATTTCCCGGCGTTTGCACATTTCCCTTTGTTTCCACATTTAACGGCGTTTGCACATTTTCCGGCTCCACAGTCCGTTCATTCGTGTACAAATTGTCCACGCGCTTGCGCACTTTAAAATTTCAGCTCAACTTATAATAATAATAATAATTGCATATATATGGTGCTTCATACTGACGTTTCTAAGAAGCGCACTTTTGCTACTCATACAAATAGACTAGAAAACACAATAGCATTAACAAAATCAGCGTTAACAGTAACAAAAGAAGAAGAAAGAATAAAAAAAAAAGAAAATAAAAATACATGTGATGCAATGGTACAATAATTGATAACTGTGTGCGCCTCCAGAAAAAAAATATACAACTGATTAAACAGGTGAGTTTTGAGAAGAATTTTAAATGATTCGACAGATGAGGCATTCTGAATATAAGGAGGGAATTTATTCCATAGAGTGGGAGCAATGGAAGAATGTTTGTGATATAGTGTTTAGGAGTTAAGTGTTTGTCCAAAGTAAAGCCAAGGTCTCCAACACAGTCAGAGACCTTAATAACCCCATCCCGAGTAGTTAGATATGGTAGAGGAACTAAAGTAAACTGTGATGAGAAATGGATGAGTTCAGACTTGTCTTCGTTCAGACGGAGTCTGTTGGCAGTGGAACAGGCTTTGATGTCGTTGAGACATTCTCTCAGTGAATTAACAGCAGCAATCCTATCGCCAGGTGACATAGTTACGTAAATTTGAGTGTCGTCAGCATACATAGCGTAGTTGACTCCATGATGACAATTGATGATTCTGGTGAGTGTACCTGTATAGAGGAGAAAAAGAAGGGGGCCGGCAACGGATCCTTGCGGAACTCCGCAGGTGATAGGACTAGGACGTGACCAGGTCCCATTGATTATCACCCTCTGTGTGCGATCTTGAAGATATAACTTGATCCATTGGATGGCAGTGCCTGTGATGGAATAGTTCATTACTAAGTTACTAAGTCGTTGTTGTAGCAACGTGTGGTCGAGCGTGTCAAACGCAGCCGAATAGTCAAGACGAAGAAGAGCAGCCTCATTGCCCTTGTCGACAACAAGGAGGAGATCGTTGAGCACTTTCAACAAGGCAGTTTCTGTTGAGTGGAGGTTGCGGTATGCTGACTGGTTTGTAGGAAGTAGATGATTACTGTCAACATAAGACATCAACTGTGTAGACACAATCCTTTCAAGAAGCTTACTCACAAATGGCAGATTGGCAATTGGTCGGTAATTGCTCAGGACATCGGGATCTAGGTTCGGTTTCTTCAACAGAGGGGAAACAAGAGATGTCTTGAAAGGTATTGGAACTATAGGGGAAGTGTGGGAGAGTTCATGAGCCACTGGGAGAGTTGATCCAGGCCACCTCACATCTTCATAGTGACTGACAGCAGTCAGCTGCTGCTATTTCTTGTTCATGCCTATGATTAACTATATACCAGTGTATGAGGCAGCGACGTTGGACAAAGCATAACAAAATAGTAAAAGAAAACCCATTTTTGGTCACCAAAAGTGAATGTCCACTTGTCAGATATGTGGTTTTCTCTTACACCTATGGTAGAGGATAAGTGCGAATCAGTTGGAGTAGCAGATAGTCTGTATATCACTTGCTTCTTTCGGCAAATTTCAACAGGTTTGGTGCAGTCACTTTCGTAGGATTTTGAGGGTTAGTTGAGAGTTGAGCCAGCGTGTTGAGGGAGAGTTGTGCCATGGCTAAACCCTGCATTCCAGTGGCTCAGCCCTCAAGTGGCTCAACCCTCCCTTCAAGTGGCTCAATGAGTGTCATTTTTTGGTCAAAGAAACGGGTCTGCAATTGGATGAGGTGAGGAATATTGGAAAGGTATGTGGTGTTCTCGCCAGGGGTGACGCCCTACGGGCGGTTTCTTCTTCCTCACACCAACAGTTGACTTATTACGCAAATCCACTCAGGGTGCATCTAAAAATCCTGATCATGTGATCGTAGGTGGACCCCAACAACATCCACATTATCCATCCGATGACCCGTAAGTCAAACAGACGCCCCGCCCCCTCTGTTACCATTACACCATCCTTCCTTTAGATAGGTTTCCATAGTCATTTTCTTTTATAAGCCTGAACTTCTTAATATGATATGTAGGGCCTATAGCATAGTGGCTCAACTCTCCCAACCACGTGGCTCAACTCTCACCACATCAAGGAAGACTTGAGCCATTTTGCAAAATATTTTTGTTGAAGTGTCACCCCCAAGTTGTTTGTGCTTGGTGTCTTATTGGGCTATCATATTATGCCTGAATAGTTGTATTATATACCAGCGAAGGAATAATCCATAAATTGTGTATAGTTATTGAACAGTATCACTAAATGTAAAAATTGGCTCAACTCTCCCACACTTCCCCTACCCGATGACAATGATGTGTTAATGATGTTTTTTTAGAAGGCACTCTTTGAGCAGCCAAGTTGGGAGAGGGTCCAGACTGATTTTGGTGGAGATAGCATGATGAGACGTCGAACCTGTGCATCAGTGACCGGATTAAACTCGCTCAGGTTGCAGTTCAAAGAGTTCTCAGAAGCCTGGACGGATAACTCCAAATGGTTCACGTCAGATGCAAAGGAAGACAACAATATCATCGATTTTCTTCATGAAGAATATACTGAACCTGTGCGCTAGTTCTGAATCAGATGAGTGTTCAAGATAAATAGAACAGTCAGAAGGGGTGGACAGTTTCTTCACGAAGTTGAATAGTCGTTTAGAGTCAGCATTGGCGATCTCTTTTCTCAGGTATTGGGACTTTGCATTGGTAATCAGACAGTAGTACAGCTCTCATTCTTGTCGATACAGGTCCATGTCAGTCTGCATGCCGGACTTCAACATGCGACGTTCAGCACGACGCCGACGCCTCCTGGCCTCCCTAATCTCATCAGAGAACCAAGGAGCATTGGGTCTAATTGTCACAGTAACGGTTTTAACAGGGGCATGCTTGTCCAACAGATTACTCAGCATGTCATTATACATTGAAATTGCTTCTGTAGGACAAGATGTACACTGGAAAGTCAACAAAGCCTGTTTAATATCATGGCGGAAAGAGTTGGTGTCAATATTGCGAAGCTTTCTGAAGCTAACTTTCCTTCTAGGATTTTGTGTGCTTTTAAGATTATTGGCGGAAAGAATGGCGGAGTGATCAGATGGCAAAGATGGCAATACAGTGATATGGGAAATAATCTCTTCAGATTTCCTACTAAAGACTAAATCAAGTGTGTGGCCTGCTTGGTGAGTGGCACCCTAACATGCTGATGAAACACAAAGGCTTCAACGGCATTGAGAAAAGACTGAGCGAAATTATCAGCAGAATCATCTACGTGTATATTAAAGTCACCAAGAAGAATGGTTGGATGAGCATCAACAGCAGCACTCTCGGGGAGAGTTAAAAACTCATCAAGAAAGTCGTTGCTGGTAAAGGTGTGACGAGAGGAATGGGGAGGGCGATAAATTAAATAAACCCGAACAGTAGATGAAGAAGTGAGATGAATCGTGAGATCTAGCAGTTCAAAAGACATAAATGTGTGTGTGTCACTGGCAACACAACGCGCAGCAGACCTGTACAGGACGCAGATACCACCTCCTCTAGATGTCTTTCTGGGATGATTAATGATATTGACATTTGGAAGGGATAATTTCAATTCAGCAAGGGTAGGCTCATCACTCTGGTCACCTGAAAGCCATGACTCAGTGATGATTAACACATCAATATCATTATCTATGATCAGAGTTGACACTGCATGGACTTTATTCGTCAAGGATCTTGCGTTCCATACACTAAATTGAGACCCACTGGAAGCATCACAAAGGGACTGTCACCTTGGAATCCTCCGCCTGCGGCGTCCCCTGTGAGTTCACATACCCTTCTCCCAAACAGTCAAAGGAAGTAGATGACTCCATCAGTTTAATGGGAATTAAACTGATGGAGGGCATGTACATTATATGCAATACGATTCGGTTGATAACTACTGCAATACTCATTAGCATGTTGCGTTACATCGACTTCAGTACATGGACCTGGGTTTGAATGTCACCGGACAGTAGGATGGCTAACTGAAAACATGCACATGTGTTGCTATAGTATGCAACAGGTTTACCGCAGTTATGAATAATTCATGTCCCATAGCATTTCCATGTACGGACAAAATATTCGCCTCCGAGAGAGAACGAGTGTGTTATGAAGCAGTGATAAAAATTCAACTCCAGATTTTTGATAACTGTTTTGGATATATAAGTATATTATCGACTCCATCAATTTCGTCACCCTAGCCAACTTCTTTTCATCATCCTTTTTGCTTTGAAGGGGATGGATGGAAATCAGTGGGAATGCTGGGGGATCATTATTCCAATCCTTGTGGGATTCATTTAAGAGTACATTATATACCTATTGTTGTGTGAAAATTATTTGTTTCAGAATATGGTCTCATATTCGGATAATGTGCAGTTTGATGTTTCCATGTTAGCATACCTGTACAGTGTCGCGGCGATCGTTAACGGGCCGATAACAATCGCCGTCAACTGCCGTATGTGATTTCGTCACCCTTGCCGCGTTTTTGTGTCAACCTTTATTTACAACAGACTGATACATGTGAGCTCTGTAATCAAAAGTGCAAGTCACTTGAAAATAATTCATCGTAAACCATATTGACATGCATTCAATTGTAAAGAAATTCGTGTATCTGTTTAATTTATAAAAAAGGCACATCATGGAATTAAGCGATTTCGTCACCCTTAGCGCCTCTTTTCGTCACCACTGACGTTTAACTCCTTTATGTATGTAACCCTCGCGATTGCATATTGTTGACTGCATCAATTTCGTCACCCTTCCCGTCTTTTTTCATCACCCTTAATTTGATATTTGGTATTTGAGACCTCAAATGGAAAGAACGTCTCAAATTGAGAAAGACTTTGGTATGGACACAATGAAAGGTATGGAGCAAGAAAGCATAGCAAGGTGGTATTTCGTACAGAGTTTCATATACTATTTACTTTACTATTTTACCAAAGTGATGCCTAAGCAAGCAAAACGTATCACATTTGAATTCATCACCCTTTATATTCAACACACGTATATGATTTCTTAACCCTTGCCGCGATTTGAGCTGTCTAATCAAAAGTAGAAGTCACTTCAAGATAAAGAACATTGAGATGCTTTCAATTGTAAAGAAATTGGTGTATCAATGTAATTTATAAGGAAAGCATATCGTGGAATTAAGCGAGTTCGTCACCCTTGCCGCCTCTTTTTGTCACCATTGACGTCTAACTCCTTTATGTATGTAAGCTCTCGATTGCATATTGATTCTCTCCGGGAGCGAACGCCTGTGTTATGGAGCATTAATAAGTATTTAACTCCAGATGAAAGTTGGATAGCTGTTTTTTGGGGATATTATCATATCGTTGACTGCCTCAATTTTCGTTACCCTTCCAAACTTTTTTCATCACCCTTTATGTCTTTGGTATTTGAGCCCTCACATGTCTGAAGTTGAGAAAGTCTTTGGTTTGGACACATTGAAAGGCATGGAACTTGAAAGTACAGCAAAGTGGTATCAACAGCGAATTGTATACTTATTATTACTTTTTTTTTTTACCAAAGTGATGCCTAAGCAAAGCAAAATATATCATAATTTGACTTGTTATGTTCAACTGCCGTTTGTGATTTCCTCACCCTTGCCGCGCTTTTGCGTTAACCTTCATTTACAACTGTTTAATATATTTGAGATCTCCAATCAAAAGTGCAAGTCACTTGATGATAATTCATCGGAAAGAATATGGAGATGCTTGGAATTGTAAAGAAATTGGTGTATCAATGTATTAGGAAAGCATATTGTGGAATTAATCGATTTTTGTCACCCTTGCCGCCTCTTTTCGTCAAAATTGCCGTTTAACTCCTTTATGTATGTAAGCCCTCGATTGCATATTGCATCTCTCCAAATGAAAGAACGCCTGTGTTATCGAGCACTGACAAGCATTTAACTCCAGACCAAAGTTGGATAACTGTTTCGGGGATATATTCATATCGTTGACTGCATCAATTCGTTACCCTTCCCAAATTTCTTCATCACTCTTTCTGCTTTTGGTATTTTTGAGCCCTCAAATGCAGAGCACATGTCTCAAGTTGAGAAAGTGTTTGGTTTGTCTAATTGATGTCTAATTGACTACTTAGCTTGAAAACGCAGAACTAGACTCTACTGAAGTTCGATGTACTATTATTAGTTTACATGTAGATTGGTAATGATCTGATCGTTGTATTTCGAAAGTGCACTCGCGATGCTCGAGTCACTGGCAGCACTGAGAAGTCGATTGTGAATACATGTCCGCTTCATAGTACGAAGTAGGCCTACTGTGGTAGCGATGGAAGAGCTCTTATTTGGCCATTTATGCATGGTACGAATAGTGGCATCAATTCCAAGCCTATGGCTGTAGAGGTTGTAGCTTGTAAAGTTGTACATTTCACGCGAGCTGCGCGTGTACCTGCTCTGCACAATCGATTGCATTTTCTGCGAACCATGCTCGCCACGCCGCGGCGCCGGCTGCCCTGGGCTGACAATCCCGATGCTCTCCGCTCCCCGCATATTACTACTAGTCCATGGGCCAAGAGGCGAAAAATTGGTTATTGGTACCATCTCAGGTGGCAATACCTTTT
This sequence comes from Diadema setosum, assembly GCA_033980235.1. NCBI lineage: Eukaryota > Metazoa > Echinodermata > Echinoidea > Diadematoida > Diadematidae > Diadema > Diadema setosum. The sequence goes on along the minus strand of CM067077.1, from coordinate 19,033,906 downwards.
TGGTGTCATTTTGTTTGTTGGGCATAGATATGCTTATCAAGCTATGATAGCATTTCCAAATGAGTAGCTTAGTCCTAATAAATGAATTTTTAACCAATTTGGTCTCGTTTTTATATCCCTATACTTCTGAATCGAGGCTAACCGCTATAGAAACAAGAGCACGGTCTTCTGTATGTCCATGGAGCTCATGGTATGTCCACAGGTGTTCTGTTGTAAACGCGATGCGCTTAGTATTTATTCAAGGCGGCGAAGGGAATATCCAAAGGGTGATGCTGTGCAGAGCTAAACGCGGTGCGTTTAGTCTTTATTCAAGACGGCGAAGGGAATATCCAAAGCATATGATACAGTGTATATCCCTTTATCTAAAAAAAAAAAAAAAAAAAGCAATTAATAATAATAATAATAATAATAATAGTGCCTACTTGTATAGCGCACAGGTCCACTTTTCAGTGCTCATGGCGCTTCAAAAATGAAAAAATATATATTTACATGTATATACATATTCAAACATTTCAACAAAGAAAAAAAAATGGTAAACAAAAGCAAATATATACCAAATAAAGAATACAACATATATCAGTTAAAAATACAATATTAATCCAATATTAATGACATACAGCAATTACAGTCCTCAGTATGAAAGGAACAGATAAGTTTTAAGTTTGGATTTGAATGACTCTGTAGATGACAGTTCCCTTAACTGAAGAGGTAACTGATTCCACAATTTTGGTCCCATAACGGAAAAAGCACGATCACCATACCAATGTTTTACTCTGGGTGTTTGGAGTAAGAATGCATCTGATGATGAACGTAGCCTTCGTGTCGGATTGTATTTTTGAACAGAATTACTTATGTATATTGGGGAAAAAGAATGAACTGAATGATGTACTAATAACAGAATCTTGAAAATAATCCTTTTTTCTACAGGTAACCAATGTAAGGAACGGAAAACTGGTGACATGGAATCAAACTTATTAGTAAAAGTTAACAATCGGGCAGCAGAATTTTGCAACCGTTGAAGTTTTGTGACATCTTTTTTTGAAAGATTACACAACAATGAATTCGAAAAATCCAACCGAGAAGAAATCAAAGCATGAATAAGTATCTCAGCTGCAGATTTAGACAAATATTTCCTTATGAAACTTAAATTACGCAACTAATATCGAACATTCCGCTGAATATGAGTTACATGACTTCGAAATGACATTTCCTGATCAAATATGACACCTAAATTACGGGCTGTTTTCGACGGAGTAATGCAAGTGCTACCGATGTTGACATGACATTACTGATAATCAACTTTGCTTAACATATGCTTTGATCCCAATAACAGAAACTCAGTTTATCATCATTTCGTTTAAGGCCATTGGATGTAAGCCAAATTTTCAGGTCTTGCAAACATGCTTCGAGTTTTACAATGGCGGATGACAATGAAGACACAGTGGGTTTAAAAGACAAATAAAGTTGTATATCATCCGCATAACAATGATAACTAATACAATGCTTGCGAAATACTTCACTAATTGGTTGCATATACAGAGAAAAAAGCAGCGGGTCTCCAACAGAACCTTGAGGTACACCAAACTTTGTCATAGTTTTACAAGAGGTAGAATCACCAATTCTGACATAATGAGATCGATCACATAAGTAGGATATAAACCAATCAAGAACAGTTCCTTTGATGCCCAAATATCTCAATCGTTGAATCAGAATAGCATGGTCGACTGTGTCAAAAGCTGAGCTCATATCAAGCATGATAAGAGCAGTAATGTTACCACTATCTAATTCTCTGAAGACAATATCTGATAAGTTGACTAACAGTGTTTCTACACTATGACCAGGCTTGTACGCAGATTGAAATGAATCAAGCAATTCATTATCTTGCAGATACATTGTCAGTTGTGAGAAAAAAACCTTTTCAAGCAATTTACTTAAATAAGGTAAGTTTGAAATTGGACGGTAATTTTTTTAAACACTCCTGATATAAGCCTGCTTTTTTCAAAGTTGGATGAATAACTGCTTTTTTACACACCTGTGGAACTACACCTAATCTCAGGCTAGCATTTATGATTCTTGTGATAACGGGTGCTAAAACTCTGCCACACTTCTTAACCAAATCTGTTGGAATTGGATCAAGTTCACATGATTTGTTAGGTGAGTTCTTAATAAGCTTTTCTATCTCATTAACAGTGACAGACTGAAACACTCAATTCTGACTTGACTTCACATACAATGTCATTTGGCTGTTCACAACGAGTTGGGAAACTCCGTTGGATTGCCACAATTTTATCAATGAAATATTGATTAAAACAATTGGCTAACTCAGCCTGATAACCATGAGTGAGGTGTTCTGGTAAAGGAGATCGCTGTTTTCGGTAAAGTAAAGCATTAGCAACTTTGTACAACTTCTTTGTATCTTTCCCACAATCCGTAACCTTTTTTGAATGATATTGTAACTTAGCATCTTTAATCAAGGCATTTACACATCGCCTTTGTGCATGATACATCTGCTTGTGAATCTCCAGTTTTGTGGACCTTGACTTCCTTTCTAACTGTCTACGAAGCAGTTTTGCTAGAGCTATTTCCGGGGTATACCATTCCGTATTGGGGTGTATTGTGACCTTGATTCGTTTCTCAGGTGCCAACTTATCAAGGGTGGCAGTGAGTAAGGTGTTATACAAATTCACTTCATCATCAACATTATTAACTTGAGGTTCAGCTGATAAAAGAGACTTAACATGAGTATCAGCAACAAACTCTTGTGGGTTTACAGATTTCAATTTCCGTGTCACAACAAATGTTTTTTTGATACAACGTTTAGGAAGGTTCAATTCACACATTATTGCTGAATGATCTGATATACCTTCCACAACACCGGTATTACAAAGTTGTACAGTGTTACCTTTATGAGTTATAAGCAGATCTAATACATGGCCTCGATTATGAGTTGGCTCATTAATATGTTGAATCATATTAAAGGCTGACAATAATTCAGAGAACAACTTCGAATTCGAAGTTGATGAGTCCACAGGTATATTGAAATCACCTGCAATCAACAAGTCAGACGAGCAGAGAAGCTGTCTATCGAGAACATTAGAAAACTCATCCAAGAAAATCTGAAACTGTACTGAACTGGGTGGACGATATACATTGATGAAATGCAACGATTTCTGCATATAATTCAGAGTCATCTGAATCATTTCAAATGTTGTAACATTTGGGGAATCTACAATTCTGATATCTAAATGACTTTTAAACAACACAGCTATTCCTCCTCCTCGTTTGCCAACTCTGGGAATGTGCTTAAATGTGAAGCCATGTGGTGTCAATTGACCAATCGGAGCAGCATCATTAGGCGTAAGCCATGTTTCACAAATAGCAACAATGTCTAATTCATGATCAAGAATATAATCTACAAACTCAGCGGTTTTGTTCTTCAGCGATCTGGCATCTAACATAGCAAATTTCAAATTCATACATGAAATATCAGAATTCACAAATTTTCTGTCGTGTAACAACTTCACAGTTTGATCCCTATTTTGTCTTACTACTCTTTTACCTCTGTGAGTCTTTTTCACTCTGTTAATCTGTAGTGCTGTTATTCGTGGATGTTATCGTGGATGTTATCATATCTAAAGTTCCTAATAAAAGGGATTATCTTTACATCAGTTTTAAACAAAAATCACTCTGCTCATGTACAATATCATTTATTATAATGTATTGTAGTGTACCGGTACATTGTTTCTGCATTATCTTTCATTGTCGGATGGAAATAAAGCGACAGTGGCGTGGCATTAGCGTTTTCACCGTAGCGTTTTCACTGGAAAATGATGAATAATTGAAAAATACGGCAAAATCCACTAGGAATTGTTTTTTTGTTTGCTTTTTAGATAAAGGGATATACACAGTATCATTAGCTTTGGTTGTTCCCTTCGCCGTCTTGAATAAAGACTAAGCGCTGTGGACATCATAACCCTTGGATATTCCCTTCGCTGCCTTGAACAAAGACTAAGCGCACCGCGTTTACAACAGAACACCTGTGGACATACAGTAACAGAAGACAGTGCTCTTGTTGTTTTGTGTTTAGTGGCGTTTTCCATTCTCTTTAGAATATTTACGCTCTTCTTTCTATAGCGGTTAGTTTCGATTCAGAAGTAAAGGGATATAACAGCGAAACCAAACGGGTTAAAGATTAATTTATTAGGACTAAGCTACTCATTTGGAAATGCTATCATAGCTTGATAAGCATATCTATGCCCGACAAACAAAATGAATGTCCTGGCCCATGGACTATATTCAGCGGGGTTACGTAGGGCGCTAGCAATCATGAACTGCGAATGGAATGTAAACTGAATAGCGAGCACACGTACGCACGCAGTGATCACACGTGATTATGACATGCGAGTCCGTGTGGAGCCGGGAAATGTGCAAACACCGGGAAATGTGCAAACGCCGGGAGGCGCCGCCGGGAGATGTGCAACCGTCTCGCCGGGAAATGTGCAAATCTCTAAATTTCATCAACGGGAAATGTGCAAACGTGACGCCGGGAAATGTGCAAAAGCCGCCGGGACATATGCAAACCGTTCATTTCCCCTATGTTATGTATAGATGGAAGAGAATTTCTCAATCAAACCTGCGGTTGAATCATTACTACTAGTACCTTTTCCACATGTCGTAGCCCTCACTTGTCTATAGCGACCACTTGTCTTTTTTTTTTACATTTTCAACATTTTCTTATAAAACCCCACGACGGAATGTCACCAGATTTGGCAGATAGCATCTTAATAGTGATATGGTCGTTTGTTAAAATGAGCCCCCCCCCCCCACCACTGAAGGGGGGGGGGTGGGGTTGAAGCCCCAGAGTCCCTGAACTATGGATTTTTTTTCTCTCTTGTTCTGCCGAACCGAGAAAAAAAAAGATAGAACTAAGTTAGTGCTTTGAATACATTAATGAGTGCAATTTCATTTTTTTTTTTTAATTATAGCGGATCCAGGGGTGCCCGATTTGGGGGGGGGGGGTGAGCGGCAGAGGAGGGAGATTGTCCACATTTTCAGCATCTTCTCGATAAATCTCATGACAGATTGTCACCAAACTTGGCTAGAGCATCTTAACGGTGATGGGGGGGGGGGGGGGGAAGGAGATGAAGTGTCAGATCTCTGGGATTTTTTAATTCTTCTGTCAAACCAGAAAAGATAAATGTAAGTTAGTGATATGGAGACATTAATGACTAAAAATTTCATGTTTAATTATGGCGGATCCAGGGGTGCCCAGACTGGGGGTGGAGGGGGATTTTCCATATTTTCAGCATCTTCTTTAAAAATCTAAGACGGATTTTTATCTAAGTTGGCATATAGCATGTTTATTGTAGCATGATCTTAATTGATAAAATGAGCCCCCCCCCCTCCCGCCAAAGGAGGGGGGGGGGGAGGGGATTGAAGCCTCAGAGTAACTAAACTCTTAATATTTTCTTTTTCTGTCAAACCGGAAAAGATAGAGGTAAGTTAGTGCTAATGAAGACGTTAATGACTGAAATTTCATGTTTGATTATTGTGAATCCAGTTGTCCCCAGATATGGGGGGGGGGAGGAGGGGGATTTTCCACATTTTCAGCGTCTTGAAAAATAAACAACGGATTTTCACAAAATTTGTCAGATTGCATTCATTTTATGGTGATATGATCTTAATTGAGAAAATGAGCCCCCCCCCCCCACACACACACACACACACACACACACCGCTGAAGGGGGGGGGGGGGGATGAAGCCTCAGAGTCCCTAAACTGTCGAATTTTATCTTCTTCTTTGGAACAAAAAAAAAAAGAGAGAGCTAAGTTAGTGCTATGAAGAAATTAATGACTGAAATTTCATGTCTAATTGTGGCGGATCGAGGGATATCCTTATGGGGGGGGGGTAGAGTGAGGGGAAGGAGGGGGATTTTCCACATTTTCCGCATCTGTTTGAGAAATCTTCGACAGATTTTCACCAATTGTGGGAGGTAGCATCTCTAGGGTAATAGAATCCTACTTTGTTCGAAGGGGTAACAAGTCCAATTTGTTCCCTTTCTCCAAAGCGGGGGCTAAGACGAGGGTAGCCACCACGTTATAAGCAGACGTGAAATTTCATCAAAGTAGGCCAACCTCGAAAAAAATGTGATGAAATTGTGATCTATTACTCTCAGTTGTACAGAAAATTTCTTCACATATGTAGGCATATTCCTTTTGTCATGCGTATCGTTTCCAAGAAATACCTGAAATTCTGAATTCCACTCGAACGACCCCACTCCCTCGTCTCGGCCCTTTTCGAGGGGCTGAGATAGGGATGGGGGGGGGGGGTGTCCACCTCCTCCCACCTTTGGGGTTGGGGCAGTGAAAATTCGTCATAGATATTTGTTTTTTCTTAAGAAGATGGAGAAAATTTGGAAAATCTCCCTCCTCACCCTCAACCGACCCACCCCCGATCAGGGTATCCCAGCCTGCACCCGCCATAATCAAACATGATATTTCAGTCATTAATGTCTTCATAGCACTAATTTAAATCTATTTTTTTTTTTCGGTTCTACAGGAGATTTTAAAAAAATCGGAGTTTAGGGACTCTGAGGCTTCAACTTCCCCCTCCCCCTATCCCTCCTCTTCGGCAGGGGGGGGGGGGATCATTTTTAACAAATCAAAATCAAGTTAGGTGAAAATCCATTAAGATTTTTCAAGAACATACAGAAAGTGTGGAAAATCCCCTCCTCTCCCTCACACCCCCTTTTCAGGGCACCCCTGGATCTGTCATCACCAAACCTGAAATTTCAGTAACTATAGTGTCTGCATAGCATTAACATAGTTCTATCTTTTTCGGTTTGACAGAAGAATATTAAAAATTCCAGAGATTAAGGAATCTTAAACTTCAACTCCCCCCCCTCCCCCGAAAGGGGACTAGGGAGGGGAGTTGAAGCCAGTGGCGTATCTAAGGGGGGCAAGGGGGGCACGTGCCCCGGGCGCCACTCCTTTGGGGAGCAAAAAACGAAAAAGAAAAAAAAAGAGAAGAAGACGAAGAAAAAAAAAGAAGAAGAAAAAGAAAGAAAGAAAGAAAGAAAGAAAAAAAAAAACAAACAAACAAACTCGCCCGGACGGGGGGAAGGAGAAGGGGGGGGGGCAGAAAACCAAATCAAACAAGATAAAAACAAAAAATGATGACGCGGACAAAATGAAAATGTTAATTGTGTTCACACAAGAAGTCCATGTTTTGTAAGATGAAATATACAAAATTTTTTCGGGTCGCTCGCCAACATTTATATACTAAAAAAAAAGTCCTCAGTTTGTTGGTGTAATTCGTTATCTATGAGGCCGTCACTACATCTTGATTAGAATTGTAAGATTTAATAAGCAAAAAAAAAAAATGACAAGAATTCCATATTTTGTAAGCTGAAATACAAAAATTTTCGGCTCGCTCATTGCGCTCGCTCGCCAAAATTTATCAAAAAAAAAAAAAAAGATAAGAACAAACGTCATGATGACGCCCAAATATACAAATTTCAGCTCACTCGCGCGTACTAATTTAGAGTATTTTTCAAGTCCTCAGTTTGTTTGTATAAATCGTTATAAGGCCGTCACTATGTCTTGATTAGAATTGTAAGATTTAATAAGCAAAAAAATGACAATAATTCCATGTTTTGTAAGCTGAAATACACAAATTTTCGGCTCGCTCGCCAAAAATTTTTCAAAAAAAGATAAGAACAAAACGTCATGATGACGCCGAAATACAAATTTCGGCTCGCTCGCGCGTACTAATTTGGAGTATTTTATCAAGTCCTCAGTTTTTTTGGTATACTATCGTTATCTATAAGCCGTCAATATATCTTGATTAGAATTGTAAGATGTAGTAAGCAAAAACTGACAAGAATTCCATGTTTTGTTTAAAGCTGAAATACAAAATTTTTCGGCTCGCTCGCTGCGCTCGCTCGCCAAACTTTATCAAATAAAAAAATATAAGAACAAAACGTGATGATGACGAGGAAATATACAAATTTCGGCTCACTCGCGCGTAGTAATTTGGAGTATTTTTTCAAGTCCTCAGTTTGTTGGTATAAATCGTTATCTATAAGGTCGTCACTATATCTTGATAAGAATTGTAAGATTTAATAAGCAAAAAATGACAAGAATTCCATGTTTTGTAAGCTGAAATACAAAAATTTCCCTAGATACGCCACTGTGCGGACTTTACATGTCAGGTGTGCCAGAAGAAATACACATCTCGGAAAAACCTACTTTTGCACCAGAAAGTGAAACAGCATGTCAAGAGAAAAGAAGATGATGAAAGAAAGAGTGTTGTGGACGCAGTGCAAAACTACTCTAGGTGTGCTCTGGGAATGGGGTTGCTCGCCATGAATTTTACCGATGCACGCAGACATGGGGATGGAGAAAGAATTGTCAGGCTATATAAATTCATGTTATTACATTGCAAGGCTGCAAAGAAGCCGAAATACAGCTTCCACATTCTCAGGATGCTTTGCCAAATCAAAGTATTTCTATCACCGAGGCTAGCCTACGAATTGACGTAGAATAGGTTCGTAAACTCGACTGGAAAGCCAGATGGTAACACTGAGATAGATCGCGCGATGGAATACCAGAATAGGATTTTTAAAGACAACTGTCGCAGCTTAAGAGGTAGACTGACTCCAAAGAACGTTGACAGAATCAGTAAGTCAGCACAACAAGTGCATACACTGAAAAAGTTGGTTGATCGTGAGAGATTCATCAAGTCACATACAGCTACGAGACACAAGGTTGTAAGAAGGGATGCTGTAACCCTAGTCTGGGCTCCGTCCCCTTTTCCTTGGTGCGACCAAGAGAGGGCGCAAATTTTCTGATTGTTATCATCGAGAGACTGCGCGCCCAACGAAAAAGGCTTTTTTTCTCGGGTATCGCAGTTCTCGGCGTATCGCAATCCTCGGTTGTCACGCCCTCATACGGCTTGTCGCGTACAATCACGGCTACGAGTAAAAAGAGTCCAGAAGCTAGACTACTGTAACCCTTGCTCTAGAGCATCACAAGAGTGACATATTTGGTTGTCATCCTGGCAAAGCACACACCAGATTCCCCGATTTTCCCTTGTCAGTCTTTCATGGCCTTAACTCTGCTGATGTCATCGAATGGATTCGTTCAACAGTGAAGAAACTGTCCCGTTAAACCAGTTTAAAAAATGAGTTATATTTTATATATTCACAGAGCTGCTATAAGCATATGACATCAGTTACATTTTTTGATATGTAAATGCGTTTTGATCCAATTTCACGGTTGTCAAATTAAACATCCACGAATACTTTTTATACATGCTTATATAGTTGGTAGCTCATGGTAATTCCTATACCTATACCTATTCCTATTTCCTGGTTTTCATATCTTAGAAAGTGCTTCGAGGGACGTTACACATTGGTTGAAAAGTTAATCAAAGTTATATTTCCAGGTGTACAGCAGGTCAACGTGGCATCACAAAGTATAGACATTAGGTAAATGTTTGGAAATGCGCGAGCGCCAGCAGTATCTTTTATACTTTTGTTGAAAGTGTGAAATATGACTAGGAAGTATAGGCGTAAATGGGTAAAACATACTCTTTAAATATGGATGCACCTCGAGTGAGCATGAGGACATCTGAATTGGAATTTACAAAATTGTTGCTCTGAATGCAGTGACGAACGATTTCAGATAGAAGCTTCGCTTGCATGTGGAAATTCACCATTCTCACTACGTAGAAGATATGCCGCTTTTACGCTTCGTGAAAGACCCTGTTATCTCTTTTATCGACACACTGTTACAGTTTTCTTATCAAGCTTTATCCACCATGATTTTGTGCATTCATTCAACCAAATATCTGTATAAATAACTTGCGTTTGTGGTTAGCGCACGAAATCCAGAATTTTCATTCCTTTGATATACGTTTGCCTGAAAAAAGACACTTTTCACAATGTCCAATTCAGCTGACAAAGGAAGTGACTCTGTTCGAATAGCGAAACATGGAAATGCGATCCTGTATAAAGCTATAGATAATCTGTCCAGCGGCACATACATCACCAGTCATGATGAAAATGCCTCAATAGAGTAATAACTTATCGAGTAATAGATATGAAATGAAACCTTGCATTCTATATGTGTGCAAATAGGCCGACAAGTTATCTGAACGACTACTGTAAAACATGCTGTCATAAAACGCCAAGAATCGTTTAATGACTGTAGAGAAATAGCATCAACGATTTATATGATCATGGTGAAAATGACTTAAATCTATGATGATTATTATAACGTATCAATTTGGGAGATGGATATATTTGCAATCTATGGATAAATGATGGAAATTTGTGACAGAGGCGCTGAAACGCTTTCTGTATTGCCCTTCTTTTGAGAAAATAAGGTTGCCTGTGACAAGTGCTTTTACCAACATAACGTGCAAGACGAATGGTCAATATAATAATAATAGGACTACAGTTTAATCATCCATACAACAAATGTTTTATCTCAAATGGCCATGATATAGTCGAGATAGTAATAACATTAGAAAGCAAAGGGGATTAAAGTTGTGTTGGCTTTGAGAAAAGCAATAAGATTGTTCAATCTTGCTATTTTTGCTCATATTTTCTCAACTGGAAATTTATGTCAATAGGCCTACATTTGCAAATAGGCCTATATTGTGTAATACATGTTCACTCACGTGAACCAAATTCGGTTTGCAGTTCTGTCATAGTACACATAACAGTGTGATTAGTTAGTTATAATTCTACCGGTGGGTTGCAGTATGCTCCAGTGCAGCGCTTGTGTACTGAAGTGCACTGATCATAATTCATGATAAAATTGCTTATATTCCCTTCAAAAACAAGACCAATTAATCATGGTTTTTATTAAGATGCGAGCGAACCCTGACGATAATTATAATAATAATAATAATAATTGATATGATTTATATAGCGCCAAATCCACTCTGCAGAGTGCCCTAGGCGCGGAAAAGAAAGTGAAGGAGATAAAGACATACAAATATCAAATACATGTAATGAGTAATCAAATTGAGGCTTTAAACAAGTGAGTTTTTATAGACTGCTTTTAAAAGAGTCTGATGAAGAGCAATTTTTTACGGCTGAAGGTAAGTTATTCCCATAAGGTGGGAGCAGCATGACCAAAGGCACGTGTGCCCCATATTGTATGAGTTGGATGAGCGTAGAGATCTAGCAGGGATGCAATTATGGAGTAAGTCAATGTTATACTGAGGAGCAGCGCCCTGAATGCAATGAAAAATCAGAAGTAAAATCTTAAAGGCATAATTTACCATTTGCAGATGAAACAAAAACCCAGCATTGGTGCTTTAAAATAGTTGTAAAATGTGAGTTACGGATAGAAACAACCTCTATCAAAATTTGAATCCATAATTGATGTTAAAGTGTTGTTAAATACACAAAATGTGAACAATAGTTATAATAAAAATGTTTCCAGAAATAATGCGATCTTTGACTGGTAACCAATTAAGTGATCTCAAAATAGGGGTGATGTGAGTGTGCTTCTTGGATAGTGTAATGATGCGTGCTGCCGCATTTTGAAGCCTCTGTAGCATGGAGAGCTGAGTTTGTGGTAAGTTAAATAAGACAGAGTTTCCAAAATCGAGCCTAGAGGATATCAAAGCATGGACTAATTTTTCGGTAGAAGATCGGTTCAAATATTTCCCAATGAAGCCGATATTGCGAAGTTGGTATCTTACAGATCTACAAATGCTAGAAACTTGATGAGACATAGTCATATTACAATCTAGAGCAGATGATTTGAAAGGAGTCCTAGAAACTATATGCTGTGTATCGAACACAAAGAGATGGATGTTGTGCACAAGACGAAATACTTATTAGTAGCAGTAAAACACAATTAACGAGGCAATGTAGATTATTAACGACCATTGGGAGTAGTGATTTAAAAATGTTCGAATTATCACGACAATTTTGATGCATTTGTGTACGTCAATTGTATCAAAAAGCCCCAACCAATAAAGCCTTTCTCAATAAACTATAACTTAATACGGTTTAGTCTAGCTACAATTTTAATTATAACTATTGTACCCATTCTGTATATTCAATAATACATAGTACTTAATTTTTTACATTTGTCGTTTCTATCCCTAATCCAAATTTTAGAACTATTTTGAATCACTTAAGCTGGGATTTTGTTTCATCTACACCTTTAATTCAGTAAAGTTTCTTGAACTTGATCTACTCCCGTATCTTATCATCATCACTGTCACTATTCCCTTCTTGTGCATCAGCATACTCGTTCATAGGCCAAACATCTGAGCAATCTTCAGACGTGAGATCATAAAATTCAATGTACTCTGTTGATGAAAGCTCAGTATCACTTCTTTCCAGACAAGTGTAATAAAGTGTCCATGTATACTTCGCTATATCAGCACATGAAAAGTGATACCTCCTGAGAAATTCATTCTTGGTCATATGTACATTGCATTCAGTAATAATTTTGTCTATGGTGGCCTGGGGCAAACCAATGGCAAAATCTCGACCACTGTACAAATGGTCTGAATTATCAACGAGGAGAGAGTCTCTGTACTCTTCAAGAGAAGATCTTAATTTATCTACCTGAGATGACTCTGGCACAAGTAAAGGGTACTCTTTAGCAGTGTCACAGTGCAGATGTGCTCTAAGCTCTACCTCTAGTCTTGGCATCTCTGCAGAACACTTCCCTTCTGAGCAAGAACATTTTGTTGCACACACATCACAACACCTATGATCAATGACCTTCTTTGCTGACATGGCTGATGAGTGCGTGAATGATGAAATGAAATGAAATGCAATGACACTCCTCCTATACACATCCCCTTTCAAGAACCTTCCCACAGCTTGGGAGACACTTCGGCCCACCGAATCTCGTACGTACTTAACTATCAAAGAAAGACTGTGCTTACCATCCCTCCCAATGCGGCCGCACATTTGCAAATAATCTGTCAATTCAGATGGCTTCCCAATCGTGAGGGAACAATATAACCCTTCACAATGAAGACCCATACAAAAAGCAATGGCGGCAACCAAAACTCTAATCTTGCCATCTGGTTTGGCGAAATCAGCAATAATCTCTTTCTGGATGTCCCTTGGTGTATTGGTATGGTACATATTAACATGTTGGTTACAAGACTGTGGCAGCTCAGAAAGAAGAAGTCTATATATTATTATGTCAGACACCAACTTTCTTGTATGGCAATATATGACTATGCGATCAGCATCTCCCCTCGATCGACGGACATTTTCGATAATTGGCCCAAACATGTCATCTAAGCTTGTCCTACCAATATCTAATACAACATGCTTTATGTTTGTATTATCTGGGGACTCTTTGATGAGGTCGTAGGTCCTCGTCCCTAAACTTGAGCAAATCCTTGCCCTCATGTCCACTGGAGCGGTTGCTGTCATTGCAGCAACTGGCACTGATGGCATTATCGATCTCAGGTCCCCTAGCATGTTGTAGCTTGACCGGAAAGCCTTGGTTTCTTTGGATGAGTATCCCCTGTACATAACACAGAACAAAGAAAGAACCAAAATATTCACATTTACTATCCTAATATTCAACTCAAGAGGCAATTCAATGAAAGAAAAAAAAGTTGGTTGATTCCATGATAGTTTTTCACTTCCAGTAGGCATCACTCGCCACCCTTTTCATCAATTTATTGGCACCACAGCGGCAGTGTAACAACATCTATTTATAAGTCAATAAATTAAACAAATCAAAATTTACAAACGGACCCAAATCGGTCCCCGCCCAACTCCTGGATCTGTCATTAATCACTAATGTACTTGTTCAAACTATTTCTGGTATAAAAATGTTATTCGGATTTTGATGGTATTTTTTGTCCGTCTGGTAGGTTGATTGTTTATTTTATTGTATTTTTGTATGTGGGGATTCTGGGGTCCTTGTAGGTATATAGTGTCAGTCTAATAGCGATAGTGTTTGCCAAATTTGATGACAAATTTGACAATTTTTTAAAGGTTGGGGGCTTAAGAAGAAGAGGAAACTATAAACGTTATATCCCCTTCACCTCGCACCCCCAGCCCCCCCCCCCCCCCCCCCCGCCATTGACCCTGCACCGGAATTGTTGTGTGCAGCATTGAAACTACAGTCACCAATCTGTTTACTCATAGCTCTTAACTGCATGCTTAATTAACTCTCACTTAGTTTGAGAAAATAAGATTTGTAAAGAATTCACTAATCTGGGGATGTTTCGATTTATACCCCCCCCACCCCGAAATATTCTCCATAAGGGGTACCCAGGTAGAGAATGGTGTCCATTAGTACAAATGTATTGTACCACCACAACCATAATATCTGCCAAGTTTTCATCAAAATTTGATATAGAATTGGCAACTAAAAGATGAAAACGTATATATTAAGTCCCGATTTGAACCCAACACGCAACAGGGTCCGATTCTTGGGCGGGGGGGGGGGGGGGAGGGGGGACCGGTTCTACCATTAAAAAAAAAACTACAGTGACCCTGTACGTACTCATAGCAGTAATTTATATAGCTCTATATATTACTTCTGGTTCTAAAGAAGATTTTTACAGATTCCCTAATATTGAAGATGGCGTGTTTTTCACCCCCGGGGGCGATTTTTTTTTTTTCCCGTAACCCTAACGCGTCGAAATTGCCCATTGTGTCACTTGAGCAAAGACTATCAGTGTACAAGTTGGTTTTTGTACGCATGTGCGTGGACTTGGTTAGGCGTTGAGTTCGTACTGTTACACAGTATACAGAGTACCATTGGCATGGTCGTCTGCTAACCACAGAATCAGATTACAATGTGAGAATGGGACGCCGTCCTTCAAGCAGAAACATAACAACGGGTTTGTGTGTATGGGTATGTGTATGCGCGTGTGTGAGTGTGTGTGTGTATGTGTGTGTTTGAGTGTGTGTGTGTGTGTGTGTTTCCACTTCATATGTCATCGCCATCGCGTTCGGCTTCGGTGGTACAATGTATTTCTGTAGTTTTGTTCGCCGTCTGCTGACACTTTTCCTGTGTCTCGCGAGACTTGCGTTTAATACTACCAAGGAGGTATGAGTTCTCTCATACCTCCTTGATACTACTAGTACTAAAGTAGGATGCATGCAAACTCGACGTCGTCATCAATATCTTGCAAAAAGTAAATTGGAAATCTAATTGAAGCTTGGAATAAATCATAATCAAAGTATTATATATACGTAGCGACCCGTAGTGGTATTTAGGTTAGTGAAGCAACCTTCTTAGTCAAATTTGTAATCTGCTATTTACATGCAGATTAACGTCTGTATATCTGTTCATTTTACTCATGTTTGTATTCCCATATACACTATAATCTTGTATATCTTTTGTGTCATGAGTATAAAATCGTTAGTATTGTATTCACTGGTTTGTTATATTGTTATTCATACTCTTTGTTTGCTACTCTCATACCCCGAGAGGAGGTCGAAAGAGTCAATAAAATTCACAAAATTCACAAATATTTAGGTCTGCAGCGATTGCTATTGTTAACATTGATCATGTTTATTAAGCCCCGAAAAATCATATTCGAAAAGGGCATTTGGTCTTGGGTAACATGGATGAACTCCTAGGTTAATTTAGGTTTATCCTCCAACTTCACAATGATTCAGAAAGGCGTAGTATATAGGCTCCTTTATAGTTCAGGTTCATAATATATCAACGTATATGATTACATTCTCATGCAATAACATCCATGATGAAGATGGGGGAGGGAAGAGAAACTGCGGGAGGCGGGGGGAGCTAGTAATCATCGATTTTGATCGATCAAATCTCTCTATAAATATTTTAATTTAATCAGCTTTAAAAATGCATTTTGGATCGGCATTTAAAAATCAAAAGATGTGCTATTTCCATTAAATTCAATTCATTTCCCCAGTCCATACATGTGCAAAATTGCTCTAGTATCACGGTTTGAATGGCTCTATCAATAATTTTTGATGTTCACTTCATCATTGCCAACCCTATATAGTCCTTCTCATCACTTACCATCGTCACCTCTACCATCACGACCATCAGTGAAGGAAACCAAAACCCAAAAAGAAATGTGGATTGAGTGAAAGGAGCAACATTAGTAGAACACATCAGTGAAAGTTTCAGAAAAATCGGGCAATCGATGCAAAAGTTATGAAGTTTTAAAGTTTGGATGTTGGAACCACTGGATGCATGACATCATGTGTGTGGGCAACAACATAAAGAAAACCAAACATATGTTTTCACTTTTCTTGAGTAATGGAAGAGCATTTGATTAACCCCTTTCAGAAAGTATAGGGGGAATGTTTACTACCCTTAACATAAATTATGTCAGTATCAATTAAGTTGATGGAATGTATAATTTTATCGATTTTTTTTTGGGTGGAATTCTCTTCATATTTTCTTTACATTAATTGTTGCCCATCATGGTCTCTAGTATTCTCTTTATTCAGTGATTACAACACAAAAAATATATAAACGAAAAACTTTGCATCGATTGTCCGATATTTCCTCAAACTTTCACTGATGTATAATGCTAATGTTGCTGCGTTCACTCAATCCATATTGGTCTTTGGGTTTTGGCTTCCTTTAATATCAACCAATCATCACTACCATCATTGCTTTTATTAGATTACCATGCACGACCATAAACATCATTACTATCATTTCACAACTGGATATCATCTTATCATCATCACCACGATTATCACTCGTATTACCATCGTACCACAAGCAATATCTTCCACCACTATCAATACTTTTTTCCATGTCATCAATCCATCAACAACAACTTCACGAAATCTCTTTCAAAGTTGTCAGCATCTTCATCATTATCATAAGTCTAAATAAGCATTGCGACTGGCACTATATTCATACTCGATCCCTCCCTCCATTGCCCACATGGCCTAGCACCCGTAATTGAAATGATGAAGAGAAACGATTGAATAGTAAAACACTGATTTGTTGGTTTGTAGAACACATCAGTGAAAGTTTAAGAAAAATCGGGCAATCGATGCAAAAGTTATGAAGTTTTAAAGTTTGGATGTTGGAACCACTGGATGCATGACATCATGTGTGTGGGCAACAACATAAAGAAAACCAAACATATGTTTTCACTTTTCTTGAGTAATGGAAGAGCATTTGATTAACCACTTTCAGAAAGTATAGGGGGAATGATTACAACCCTTAACATAAATTATGTCAGTATCAATTAAGTTGATGGAATGTATAATTTTATCGATTTTTTTTTGGTGGAATTCTCTTCATATTTTCTTTACATTAATTGTTGCCCATCATCACCTCTACCATCACGACCATCAGTGAAGGAAACCAAAACCCAAAAAGAAACGTGGATTGAGTGAAAGGAGCAACATTAGTAGAACACATCAGTGAAAGTTTAAGAAAAAAAAATTGTTGTAAACTGACACCCAAAAAAGGAAGCCATGCGTGACTTGTTGTCTCGAAGTCGTGCAGTATCGTACACATACGACATAGAGCTGTGATAGTAGTTTACCAGTATAATATAAAGTTTATCAATATCAGAATAGCCTATGTTTCTTGTAATGTGTATGTGAGAGAGAGAGAAAAAAAAAATCAAACCCACAGCTCCGATTCTCAAGTACAACACATTTGTAGAAGAGATTTGAAACGATCGTTTTATAATGTGTTATTTGGCACAAAATAATTTCACTTATTTCTAATAATATTAATCGATTACCAAATTAAAATCATTTTGCTCGATATTCAGCCAAATCTAAGATCTTTTCATTAAGTTGGAGCAACGAGCATTAGTTCAGAGTCACAGAGGCAACTTTCGAGCTTTTATGAAATACATTCATAGGAAACTGATAGCTATAAGTTTGAACGATGATAGCAGCCAAAATATCATCGTTACAGTTCGTTATTGAGAAGGTTCGTTATTGAGAAGGTTCTTTATTCCGTAGGTTCGTTATTCCAAAGATTCGTTATTCCGAAGTTCTTTATTCCGAAGGTTCGTTATTCCGAAGTTTCGTTTTCCAAAGGTTCGTTATTCCGAAGGTTCGTTATGGACCCTATTTCATTGTCGGATCAATGAACCTTCGGAATAACGAACCCTATTTCATTTTCGAATAAACGAGCCTTCAGAAAGCGAACCCTATTTTTTCGGATAAACGAACCTTCGGAATAACCAACCTGCGGAATAACGCCACAAATGTTCGGATTAACATACCCTTTTTGATTTCTGAATTAACGAACCTTCAGAATAACGAATATCCGAAACACACAAATTCCCTATACTTAGAGGTTTGTTAACCCTAAATTCAAGAAAGGTTCGTTAATCCGAACATTTAAGTGACGTTATTCCGAAGGTTCGTTAGTCCGAAAATAAAATAGGGTTTCAGACGTCTTCCTTTTTTTTCTTTTCCAATATACATCAAAAAGGCATGAATTAACGTGTAGATGACGTGCTCGTGACGTTATTCTGACGTAAATCTTGTCTTTAGAATTGTGATTTACACGTCATTTAGACGAATCTAATGACCACCAATGACATCTTTGGGACAACTTCCATTTGAGCGAAAATACGACATAATTTATATTGACGTCAGTTTGAAAAATACGACATATTCACGTCAGTTTGAAAAGATTGTGATGTCAAGTATCTGTGTTTATTTTAGTCTATAAGACTTAAAATTAGTAATCTACACGTCTTTACAACGTCTTCGTATAACCAACCAGGCGTCAGAAAGACGTCACAAATATGACGTCTTTTAGATATGGGTTCAAACAACAATACGATTTATTGGCGTCAGTTTGAGACATCTTAATAGCGTCTGTTTTCTTTGCTTATTTACCGCAAACAAACGACAGTTACTACGCCTTTCTAAAGTCTAGATAATGATGTCTCTCTGTCTTCCATTTGAGCAAAAAAAAAATCTTATTTTTGACAGTGGACTGAGGTGAAATTGTCGTCGTTCTGACGACAGTATATATGTCGCAAACTGATATAACTCTATAAAATTTTAAATCCTAGGCCTTATCATATGAAGTTACAAAGACGTCGCAAAACTGACGTAAAGTTAACGTCACGTCATTACTATGACTTGGTAAATAGATTGCAAAGCAAAGTAAATTTTAGTTCACTAATACGTCGTAAATATGAAGTGAATAATGCGTCTCAAAACTGACTTGAATTTTACGTCTTTACCCAGCTGACACAAAGACGTTTTCTAAACGTTCTTGAAACATTCCAAGGTCGTTATTTGAACGTTTTGTCAAAACTTTTTCAGAACGTCTTCTTGTGGAAGGTTTTCGACATATTTAAACGTTTCAATTGGACGTTATAAAAACGTTGTTTTAAACGGCAAGATAACACTAAAGAAACTTTCTAAAGTTTTAAGGACCGACAGAAAAACTTTTGGACGTTATAGACATCCTGATAACTTTTTTAAACCCTCTAGAACGTTTGAAAACGTTTTAAAAACGTTCAAGAAAAGTCTTATGACCCGTTCCAGAACCTTTTTTGATTTTGGGATTAGCGAATCTCGGAATAACGAACCCTATTTCATTTTCGAATAAACGACCTTTTGGAATAGCGAACCCTATTTTATTTTCGGACTAACGAACCTTCGGAATAACGTCACAAATGTTCGGATTAACGAAGCTTTCTTGAATTTAGGGTTAACAAACCTCTATAATTATATAGGGAATTTGTGTGTTTCGGATATTCGTTATTCCGAAGGTTCGTTAATCCGAAAATCAAAAAGGGTATGTTATTCCGAACATTTGTGGCGATATTCCGCAGGTTAGTTTTCCGAAGGTTTGTTTATCCGAAAAAATAGGGTTCGCTTTCTGAAGGCTCGTTTATTCGAAAATGAAATAGGACTTCGGAATAACGAATCTTTGGAATAACGAACCTACGGAATAAAGAACCTTCTCAATAACGAACCTTCTCAATAACGAACTGTAACCATGATATTTTGGCTGCTATCATCGTTCAAACTTATAGCTATCAGTTTCCTATGAATGTATTTCATAAAAGCTCGAAAGTAGCCTCTGTGACTCTGAACTAATGCTCGTTGCTCCAACTTAATGAAAAGATCTTAGATTTGGCTGAATATCGAGCAAATTGATTTTAATTTGGTAATCGATTAATATTATTAGAAATAAGTGAAATTATTTTGTGCCAAATAACACATTATAAAACGATCGTTTCAAATCTCTTCTACAAATGTGTTGTACTTGAGAATCGGAGCTGTGGGTTTGATTTTTTTTTTCTCTCTCTCTCACATACACATTATAAGAAACATAGGCTATTCTGATATTGATAAACTTTATATTATACTGGTAAACTACTATCACAGCTCTATGTCGTATGTGTACGATACTGCACGACTTCGAGACAACAAATCACGCATGGCTTCCTTTTTTGGGTGTCAGTTTACAACAATTTTTTTTTTCTTAAACTTTCACTGATGTGTTCTACTAATGTTGCTCCTTTCACTCAATCCACGTTTCTTTTTGGGTTTTGGTTTCCTTCACTGATGGTCGTGATGGTAGAGGTGATGATGGGCAACAATTAATGTAAAGAAAATATGAAGAGAATTCCACCAAAAAAAATCGATAAAATTATACATTCCATCAACTTAATTGATACTGACATAATTTATGTTAAGGGTAGTAATCATTCCCCCTATACTTTCTGAAAGTGGTTAATCAAATGCTCTTCCATTACTCAAGAAAAGTGAAAACATATGTTTGGTTTTCTTTATGTTGTTGCCCACACACATGATGTCATGCATCCAGTGGTTCCAACATCCAAACTTTAAAACTTCATAACTTTTGTATCGATTGCCCGATTTTTCTTAAACTTTCACTGATGTGTTCTACAAACCAACAAATCAGTGTTTTACTATTCAATCGTTTCTCTTCATCATTTCAATTACGGGTGCTAGGCCATGTGGGCAATGGAGGGAGGGATCGAGTATGAATATAGTGCCAGTCGCAATGCTTATTTAGACTTATGATAATGATGATGATGCTGACAACTTTGAAAGAGATTTCGTGAAGTTGTTGTTGATGGATTGATGACATGGAAAAAAGTATTGATAGTGGTGGAAGATATTGCTTGTGGTACGATGGTAAAACGAGTGATAATCGTGGTGATGATGATAAGATGATATCCAGTTGTGAAATGATAGTAATGATGTTTATGGTCGTGCATGGTAATCTAATAAAAGCAATGATGGTAGTGATGATTGGTTGATATTAAAGGAAGCCAAAACCCAAAGACCAATATGGATTGAGTGAACGCAGCAACATTAGCATTATACATCAGTGAAAGTTTGAGGAAATATCGGACAATCGATGCAAAGTTTTTCGTTTATATATTTTTTGTGTTGTAATCACTGAATAAAAAGAATACTAGAGACCATGATGGGCAACAATTAATGTAAAGAAAATATGAAGAGAATTCCACTCAAAAAAAAATCGATAAAATTATACATTCCATCAACTTAATTGATACTGACATAATTTATGTTAAGGGTAGTAATCATTCCCCCTATACTTTCTGAAAGGGGTTAATCAAATGCTCTTTCATTACTCAAGAAAAGTGAAAACATATGCTTGGTTTTCTTTATGTTGTTGCCCACACACATGATGTCATGCATCCAGTGGTTCCAACATCCAAACTTTAAAACTTCATAACTTTTGCATCGATTGCCCGATTTTTCTGAAACTTTCACTGATGTGTTCTACTAATGTTGCTCCTTTCACTCAATCCACATTTCTTTTTGGGTTTTGGTTTCCTTCACTGATGGTCGTGATGGTAGAGGTGACGATGGTAAGTGATGAGAAGGACTATATAGGGTTGGCAATGATGAAGTGAACATCAAAAAATTATTGATAGAGCCATTCAAACCGTGATACTAGAGCAATTTTGCACATGTATGGACTGGGAAAATGAATTGAAATTAATGGAAATAGCACATCTTTTGATTTTTAAATGCCGATCCAAAATGCATTTTTAAAGCTGATTAAATTAAAATATTTATAGAGAGATTTGATCGATCAAAATCGATGATTACTAGCTCCCCCCGCCTCCCGCAGTTTCTCTTCCCTCCCCCATCTTCATCATGGATGTTATTGCATGAGAATGTAAATCATATACGTTGATATATTATGAACCTGAAATAAAAAGGAGCCTATACTACGCCTTTCTGAATCATTGTGAAGTTGGAGGATAAACCTAAATTAACCTAGGAGTTCATCCATGTTACCCAAGACCAAATGCCCTTTTCGAATATGATTTTTCGGGGCTTAATAAACATGATCAATGTTAACAATAGCAATCGCTGCAGACCTAAATATTTGTGAATTTTGTGAATTTTATTGACTCTTTCGACCTCCTCTCGGGGTATGAGAGTAGCAAACAAAGAGTATGAATAACAATATAACAAACCAGTGAATACAATACTAACGATTTTATACTCATGACACAAAAGATATACAAGATTATAGTGTATATGGGAATACAAACATGAGTAAAATGAACAGATATACAGACGTTAATCTGCATGTAAATAGCAGATTACAAATTTGACTAAGAAGGTTGCTTCACTAACCTAAATACCGCTACGGGTCGCTACGTATATATAATACTTTGATTATGATTTATTCCAAGCTTCAATTAGATTTCCAATTTACTTTTTGCAAGATATTGATGACGACGTCGAGTTTGCATGCATCCTACTTTAGTACTAGTAGTATTAAACGCAAGTCTCGCGAGACACAGGAAAAGTGTCAGCAGACGGCGAACAAAACTACAGAAATACATTGTACCACCGAATCCGAACGCGATGGCGATGACATATGAAGTGGAAACACACACACACACACACACTCAAATACACACACACACATACACAAACACACACACACACTCACACACGCGCATACACATACCCATACACACAAACCCGTTGTTATGTTTCTGCTTGAAGGACGGCGTCCCATTCTCACATTGTAATCTGATTCTGTGGTTAGCAGACGACCATGCCAATGGTACTCTGTATACTGTGTAACAGTACGAAGGGAGGGGAAAGGGAACGTGGAGCTCAGTTTAATAAATTTAGAACCCCAATTACCTGATCTGCCACGAAAATAATATCCTAAAAACTACAGTAACCACTCTAGTTGATAATACCGCTAACTTAGTTTATCACTTGAGTTTGAAAGAAAAACACTGGTAAAGAGTCGTTAAACTGGGGTTTGTATACCCCCTCCCCCTCCCCTTTCATTGTGCTCGTGGGGAGGGGGATCATGCTCACTCCAACAAATTGAAAGTCTATCACCCGAGGATGCTACCTACCAAGTTAGGGACAACCCGTAATGGGTTTTGTACACTAAGTTGAAAATGTGTTTAGTTTTGTTTGTTTGTTTGTTTTTTGTTTTTTTTTTTAAAGCACGACTAATGACGAACGACGTTTTCATCCTTAACTCTTTACGAGCCACCGGACGGTAAATAATTCTAAAGATGACTTGACTCTTCGGCTAGGATGAATTGATAAACACCAAACATATATACACACACAGAGCAATTGATACTATATGATTTGAATGTGTCAAAAGGACCATCAAATGAAAATTTATTGGAGAATTTCTCTTCCATTGATGCAAATTGTGTCACGTGTTGATACACTGTTTGGTATTTCTTTGTGTTTTTTTTTTTTCAATTTGTGAAACTTTCTTTCGTTCTGATATCATTTTGTTCTGTGTTTGTACAGAGTGTGTAATTGTTTGTTAGTTTATTTGCCGGGAACGAAGAACCCTGTACAGGACCTTCCTACTTGATTTTTCCGACATGCATAATTAGAATTAAAATCTATACCAAATCGTTTTTGGTGCTCAAAGAGACTGCGAAAAGTCTTCCTGGAGAAGATGTCAAGCGTTGCTTTGATGTAAATGTCATGAAAAATTGATGATTTTTCTTTCAAATGACCTGGGGCTGCATTATAGTTCAGGCATGACTTTTGCACACAAAACACTGACAAAGACTCAGAATTTACTTTTAAAAGTCCAATAGTTAGAGAACACCGTTTAAAATCCAATTACCAGGCAATGCAATATATGTGTGAGAGGAATGAGTTTGCGAGTGAATCGTTCTGTTGCATTTGGCGATTTAAAGATCTGTTTGGGCGGGTTTGTTTGTTTGACTGGAGTGTGCAAACTTGATATACCGTAGACTGAGTCGGGTGTTTGAACGTGGCTCGTAAAGAGTTAAGGATGAAAAGACGAGAAAACTAAAATGATCATTCTTAAATTATACATAACGCTGTTGAATTACCAGGTATCAACACAATGGCTCTCATCAACGATGAGTCCACAAAGTCGGTCTTGGATAAAGTCCATTTTCAGGAGCTCCCTTCCCGACTCACTTGTGATGAACTCTGGTGACGACAGAAGCAGGGAGTATCTTCCCCGGGACAAATCGCCAAGCAGCTCAGAGCCAGCGCAGACTCCTCCACTTACATCGACTGCTTCAATCCCAAACCTCTTCGCGCGTTCAATTTGATCTTCGATCAAACCAGCCAGTGGCATGACTACAAGTGCTAAGCTGCGTCTCATTCCACCCACTCTCCTGTCTCTAAGATCTACACAGAGAGGTGCGATTTGGAAGACCAGGCACTTGCCAAAACCAGTCGGCAACCCCATGAACACGTCATGGCCTTTGAGGAACGAACGTAGGGCTAATTTCTGTTGAGGCTTGAGACTGCTGAGCCCCAATTTATTCGATGCACTTGCAATTACTTCGTCCATTGTCGTCGGATCCATGTTAAGAAATGTTGTTATAGAAGCTGCACAGTGAAGAAGAACAACACATAAAAAGATATAATTGCATACAATTTCCGTCAATTTTCACAGATTTCATGGATAGCTAGCTGTAAGTAGTACGTTCCCAAGAAAACAAAATAAATTTGTACTTGTTGTACGGTGCATTTCATAAGCACACCCAACTACAGAAGCAAATATTGTACTGGTGAGCAGCCCGTATCCAAATTATGAAACCAGGAAAAGATAAAATAAGCATGCCTGATGAGTTAATTTATACATCAATAGTGAGAAAAGCTAAAAGTGAATCTCCCTCTTCGTCTTCTATTTCCTAATGTTCTATGTGGAGACTCAATAGATATGGCACATATGGGCACTGTATCTATAACTTTTCCCATGCCATTTTAGAAGCCCTCCTCAGTTTTCCTTCTTGTTACGTCAATACAAAATGCAGCGAATATATAATGGATCATTTTCTAACCCACAGAGGGAGCAAATGTACTAGTTATTGTGGCTATGCTTCCTTCAAAGGCAGTATTAAAGTTATTGCTGTAATACTCTTGGCAAAACTAATTTCGTCACCGTTGCCGCCTATCTTCGTCATATTTTATTTATTACTGCCTTGTGTATTTGAAACGCGCGTTCAGAACCGTCCATTTGCGGTTGTATGTTATTATTGCCCATTAGGAAGAATGCAATTATTATCTATGTTTTATTTTACCAATATCATGGGCGAAACTACTTTCGTCTCCCGTGCCGACTGTTTTTAGAAGTCTTAAGTTGCCCTTGCTTTATCGAACTGGAAAAACCAACTCGTTACGCAAATCAAAGCATTTACAATCGTACAATACAGCACACTGGATCAACAACAATGCAATCCTTTGACTTTGCATATTCTAAAAAAACTATATTCGTCACGCTTTATGTACACTTTATGAGCACTCTAATCCAAAGCGCATATCTCTTCTTGGATGACTTCTTGATGTAGCACATTTAGAAGCGCACAACTCAAGCAATAGCAATGTGGTATAACGGGTTGATGCTTTACCTATAGCATATGGTAGGCTGAATCGATTTCGTCACCGTAGCTGCCTTTTTTTCGTCACCCTTTATTTACAACTGTCAGATAAATTTCAGTCATGTATTCCAATGCACGTGTCTCTTGGATATGAGGTCTTAATATACCACATTAGGAAGTATACAATTCTCGGTAAAGATGTATAACAAGTTGGTGTATTAGCTATAAGGCATATTGGGGCTGATTCGATTTCGTCGCTGTGCCACCTTTTTTTTGTCACCCTTTATTTACAACTGTCAGATGTATTTCAGTCACGTATTCCAATGCACGTGTCTCTTGGATATGAGGTCTTGATATAGCACATTAGGAGGTATACAATTCTCGGTAAAGATGTATAACAAGTTGGTGTATTAGCTATAAGGCATATTGGGGCTGATTCGATTTCGTCGCTGTGCCGCCTTTTTCGTCACCCTTTATTTACAACTAATATATCACCCAATATCACCCATATGCCTGTATGCCTGTCAGTTGACAGCCTCCGTATGAGTCCTCGCCAAGTTTGTCTGTCTTGAGCCATGGTTTTAACTGTGTTAAAATCCATCTCCTCCCTTCGGGCAATCTCCTTGATTTGGTCTTCCCATCTCTTCCTTGGTCTCCCAATTGGCCGCTTCTTGTTTGGTTTCCATTTGTGGATCCTCTTGACATCTCTAGAGTCTGGCATCCTTTCTACATGTCCATACCATCGTAGTAGGTTCCTTTCTATGATGGTCAAAACTGACTCTATCTTGAGGGCTTGTCTGATGGTTTCATTGCGAACCCGATCTCTTCTGGTAACCCCATAGATGAGACGGAGAACCCTCATCTCCGTAGCCTGGATTCTACTCTTCAGTTTTGAAGTAAGTGTCCAAGTTTCACTGCCATACAGTAGCACTGGTCTCAGAATTGTTGTATATATACACACTTTGACATCTTTGGGTATTTCTTTCTCTTTCATGAGGGGATAGAGTGCAATTAGATTTCTGGTGAATTTGGTTATCCTGTTGTTAACTTCTTCCTCCATGAGATTGTTTGATGTTATCTTGCTGCCCAAATATGTGAAGTTGTCCGTCTTTTTAAGAACGTGTCCATTGATGGCTACATTCCCCTCTTCCAAGTCCCTTCCCACATGCATGTACTCAGTTTTGGTGTAGCTCATCTTGAGACCAGCTTTAGTTAGCTCCCTATCCCATTGGTTCATGATGTCTTGTAGTTTGTCCCTGCTGTCTGCAGTTTGTGCTACATCATCTGCATAGCCCAGGCATTCCGCATGGTAATCCTCTTGCTTGATGTTCACGAGTACGTGGTTGAGATAGGTGATAAAAAGCAACGGTGAGAGCACGCTGCCTTGGCGAACCCCTGTGTTGATGTTAAAATAGTTTGAATCTCCGATGATGGCACTCTTCTGATCATTGTATTGTAGGTGCTCTTGATGGCCATGAGTAGTCTGTTGCTTATTCCAGTCTCCTCAATCACCTTCCACATCTTTTCTCTTGGCACTCTATCAAAAGCCTTCTCCAGGTCCAGGAAGCAGATGTGCTGATCAATTGCATACTCCCAGCTTTTCTCCAAGTAGAGTCGTAGGGCAGCGATCTGGTCAATGGTCCCTCTTCCTGGTCGAAAACCACACTGGCTTTCCGATAGGAACTCTTCCACCTCCTTCCTCAGCGTTTTCTCAAGCATCCTTTCATACAGCTTTCCAACATGGCTCATCAGCGATATCCCCCTGTAATTTTTGCAGTCCAAAGGATCCCCCTTATTTTTGAATATTGGACAGATTAAAGATTGGTTCCATTCCTCTGGCACGGTGCCACTGACCCATGAGCGGTTGAAGAGTTCCAGTAGCATTTCCTTAAGTGGCTGACCACCTGCCTTGATTGTTTCAATCGGGATCATGTCTGGCCCTGGAGCCTTGTTGTTTTTTGTGAGCTTCAGTACAGCTTCTATTTCCTCCATGCATATTAGGTCTTCTTGGTCTGAAGCAGCAGGTGCAGGTGGGATGGATTCCCTACAGTTCCTTCTTTGCTGGTTCTCATCATCATTGACATTTAGTAGTTCCTGAAAATATTCAGCCCATCTATTCGCCACATTCTTTTGTCCAGTTATAACAGTACCTGATTTATCTTTCAACGTGGTATTCTTGGTCCTGCCATCACTCCTGGTCTTGTAAGCCTTTGACATGCTGTACAATAGCTTTTTGGTTCCCTTGACATCTTCGTGTAGGTCTTTTCCTATCCTTGTCCACATTCCCTTCCGAGCCCACTTTTTTACTTGATTAACATAATTTCTCTGTTTTACATAAGCTTCTCTGTTCTCCGCTGTTCTGTTTTTTAGCCAAGTTTTGAAGAGTTTCTTTTTCTTGTCAACTTCTGCCTTCACATCCTCCGTCCACCAGCCCGTTTTCTTCTTCTTACGATTGCCCAAAGTTGCTACTCCTACTATCTTCTCTTGGATCTCGTGCAAGCAGTGCTTGAGTTTCTCCCAGTGTTCTTCAATGTCCTCTCCTCTGACTGTATCTCTTACCTCCCTTACCTTGTGTTGAATTTCCGGTAGCGATGTCTTAATATTTTCAGTCTTTACCCTCTTTCGCACTTTGGACTTCTCCTTCTCTGGAAGGTGTATCTTCATTTTGCCTTTAATGAGCCTATGGTCTGAGTCAAGGGAGACCGATGGAATGGTTTTAACATCCTTGATGACAGATTTTCTGGTGGACAAAATGAAATCTATTTGTGTCTTCAGGTCGTACTGCCCAATCCGAGAATCGTACCTGTACCATGTATACTGGTGGCTCTCCTGGTGCTTAAAATAAGTGTTCATTACTGAGAGGTTATTTCTTACACAGAAGTCTATTAGCATCTCCTCTTCCTCATTTCTCGTGCCTACGCCAAAGTTTCCACTGACGCCTTCTACTGGCCTGGAGCCAACGCGTCCATTCAAGTCGCCCATGACAATAATTTCACTGTCAATGGGTATGTTGTCAAGCGTGTCTTGCAGTTGTTCATAGAACTCATCTTTTTCTTCCTGTGGTCGCCCTTGCTGTGGAGCATATGCTTGGATGAATGAGACCCTATGATTGTTAATGTTGAGGATTGATGCAATAATGCGGTTACTGATATAATGAACCTTCTCTATGTGCACAGCGAAGTCTGGGTGGAAGAAGAGCCCAACTCCGTGCCTTGTGTCTCTTTCACTGCCTGAGTAGATAAGCTCATAGTTGTCATGGACTGTCTTTCTTCCCTGTCCCTGCAGTCTTGTCTCGGCTATGCCTAGCACCTTCAGTTGTCGTTCCTGCATGAGGTCAACTATTTCTTCCGTCTTCCCCCGTATTGTTCCAGCATTTATAGTACCGATGTTCGCGTATTCGTAAATCTTTGTCAATGTTCGTTCCGTGGTCGTATTCCGTGTGGTCCGTCCGTTTTGAGGCTGTCTGCATACCATCTTGAGCTATCCACTACTAGCAAAACTGCTGACTCGCTAAGTCTATCACTGTTATATCACCAGTAGCTTCACCGTTTGTCGTTAGCGTCAACCAGGGAGTACCACGACGAGGAGGTGACAAATCGGACTTTACCCCCCCCCCCTTTATTTACAACTGTCTGATGCATTTGAGCCTTCTAATCCAAAGCACTTGTTATTTGGAGAAAATTTCTTTATATAACATATTGAGATGCATGCAACTCTAAAAAAGTAATATAACAGTTTGATGTATAGCCTAAGCTTATTGCGGGCAATCGATTTTGTCACCGAAGTCGCTTTTTTTTTTAAATTAGCCTTTATCTACCACTGTCGCATGTATTTGAACCCTTGAATGCAAAGCAAATTTCTATCGCAGAGTCGCAGAAAACGTGTTGAAATAGTAGATTTAGAAGCATGTAACTCCAAACAACGTGGTATAACCGTTACGATGTGAATTATTATTTCGGCATATGTCGGCTGAATAGATTCCGTCATTTGTATTTGTATAACTGTCTCATGTACTTGAGAACTCGAATGCAAAGTACATGTTTCTGGGAGAAAACTTACCGATAAAGCACATTGAGAAGCATGCTACTGGAAGCAAAGTGGCATTAAGATTTGATGCATCATGAGCATATTGTTGCCTGAAAAGATTTCGTCACCGATGCCGCTTTTTTTTTTTCGTCACCCTTTACTTGCATCTGATCATGTATTTGAGCCTTTGATCCAAAGCACCTGTCTCTTAAAGAAAACATCTTGATGTAGCGTATTGAAAACCATGCAACTCTCAGCAAAGTGGTATGACGAGTTGATGTATTACCCAATCACATTGGGGCTGGTTAAGTTTTGTCACCGTTGCTTCCTTTTTTCGTCAACCTTTCTGGATCCAGTATTCAGTATGGATCCAGTATGGTGCAGGACCTTGCGGTATAAGGCACTGGTGAGAGAGGGCACGTTGGGGGCGTTGGTAGTCAAAGTGGAGAAGACTTTGCTCAATCTTTGCTTCGAAAACCTCCGTGATATACTGTTAACGACTTCAGCTGGAAGTTGATTCCATCCAGGATCGGTTTCGCAAGAGAGAGAGAGAGAGAGAGAGAGGGGGGGGGGGGAGGGAGAGGGGAGGAGGGGGGGGGGGAAGATCGGTAGCATTGTATTACAGTGTCTTACTGTGTAACACTTGGTTTGATTAGTAACAACATTTTTTATGTTACAGTATTAGATTTCTTTGCTGTTTCATTTCGCTTACTTTTTTTCCTTTTTTTTTGTGACAAATTGTAGTAGGTAGGGCTAGGACTAACTCCTCGACCATTTGGAAGAAGGATGTTAATATTTCAGAACCTGTCGTCTCAAAGCAAGAGTTGGTAAGTTCAGTTTTTCCCTCATTTGCGTGGTACAGTCTGGATCGCGGAAAGTGTAGTCACTGCACATGGACCGGACAGCTCTCCCTTGTGTGTGTGTGTGTGTGTGTTGTTGTTTTTTTTTTCTTCTCAGCATTCGATGTCTTTCGTTGGATGTGGATCCCATCCACAAGCACCGTACCATCCACAAGCACCGTTGACTGTGTAGCGGTGTGCTGTTCATGGAGGGTGGAGTAACTATGTCTGGTATCAGATAAGACACTCTGTTGAAGAAGGACTTGAACTCTTTAAGTAATATCTGAGCCTTAGTTTTGCTGTCATGAATTAGGTCTTGCCATCTGTTTGAATGGGGATGCTGGTTCTGTCCTGGCGTTTCAATGAAATATATCTCCAAAAGAGTTTGAGGTTGTTTTATTTACCACTGTATGGTGTATTTGAGCCCTCAAATGCAAACACATGTCTCTCGGAGAACCCTTCTTGATATAACATTGAGAAGGATGTAACTCTTAGCAAAGTGGTATTTAACAATTTAATTTGTTATTTAGGCATATTGTTGGCTGAATCGATTTCGTCATCGTGGCTGTCTTTTCTCTTCACTTTTTATTGACAACCTCATCATGTATTTGAGCCGTCTAATCCAAAGCACCTATCTCTTTGATTAAGCATTGTAAGAAGTATGCAGCACTCAGCAAAGTGGTACGAAGAGTTGGTGTGTAACTTCAGCAGACTGTGGGCCGAATAGATTTTGTCAACGTTGATGCTTTTTTCGTCACCATGTATTTCACTTACAACTGACTGGTGAATTTGAGAACTCAAATGTAAAGTACATGTCTCTGGGAGAAAACTTTCTGCTAAAGCACACTAAGGAGTATGCTACTCTAAGCAAAGTGGTATAACGATTTGATTTATTATTCAAGCATATTGTTGCCTCAATCGATTTCGTCACCTCTGCTGCTTATTTTCGTCACCCTTTACTTGCACCTCATCATGTAGTATAGCCTCTGATCCACAGCACATGTCTCTTGGAGAAAACGTCTTGATATAACGTATTGGAAACCAGGCATCTCTCTCAGCAAAGTGATACAACGATTTGATGTATTACCCAACCTCATTGATTCATTGATAAACACTGCAATTTCGTCACCATTGCTGCGTTTTTCGTAACGTTTTCTGTGCACTGTCTGATGCCCTTGAGTCCTCTTATCTAAAGCACATGTCACTTTGAGAATAATTCTTGATACGCTCATTGAGATCCATGCACCTCTAAATACTGTGACATCAAAATTCGATGTTTGTAAGCATATCGTTTGCTGAATCGATTTCTTCACCGTAGTTGCCTCTTTCGTCACCCTTTATATACAAATTTCTCATGTGTTTGAGCCCTCGAATGCAAAGCATAATATATATCTCTGGGAGAAAACTTCTTGTAGCACATTCAGAAGCATGTAGCTCTCAGAAAAGTTGTATAGCGATTTGATGCTTAGTTTTGGCATAATGTTGGCTGATATCATTCCGTCACCGTGCCGCCTTTTTCGCCACCCTTTATTTACAACTATCTCATGCGTGTCCTTCAAATCCACAGCATTTGTAATTTGGAGAAAACTTGTTTACATAACGATTTAGTGTATTATTTAAGCATAGCGTTGGCTGAATCGATTTTGTCACTGTTACCTCTCATTTTCGTCACCCTATACAGTCAAACTCGGATACCTCGACATCGGATAAGCCGAATATCACTTACCTCAGGGGCAAAATGAAAGTCCCGATTGTTCCTATGGAGTTTCCGTGTATTAAAATTCGCGTAGCTCGAAAAAGATAACTCGAAGTTCGGTTACCTCGAAGGGAAATCTAATGTCCCGATCTTAATTAACTTATTGTTTTTCTCAGCATGTTGCTCGAATCGAAATTGTAAACATCACTCAGCATCTCCGATTAAGCGCGCATGGACAGCGAAGAAGTGT
Organism: Diadema setosum; assembly: GCA_033980235.1. Taxonomy (NCBI): domain Eukaryota; kingdom Metazoa; phylum Echinodermata; class Echinoidea; order Diadematoida; family Diadematidae; genus Diadema; species Diadema setosum. The sequence goes on along the minus strand of CM067077.1, from coordinate 19,001,264 downwards.
CACATGTTTTCACACTCGATTGTAAATATTCTGAGACCAGAACAATCGCGCGCCCAAGAAGAAATACCCGACACACAGCTGACAAGGAAAATCCCCAACACCTACCAACACACGTACATGGTATGCACATAGCACCCGTGCCAATGGAGTGCTTTACGATAAAGCACTACGCGCTGCCCCATCATTTGCTTTTCTTTAACCACTGTGTTTTGATTTTTGATCGAGACAGTCATACCGCAGTCAGTCCGCAGCACGTATGCTAATGAGCCGATCCAGCAAGATTTATTCAGCACTCTCGTTGACGATCTTTGCGTTCGAAAGGTGTCTCGTCGTGCGAGATTTTGCGAGACTTTGATAGGGCTATGGTTATCACAGTGTAGCGACTTGTACATACATTTGTCATGGCTACAAGTCACGGTAAATTGTTCTCCAGTCTTAGATCTTTATTTTGATACTAAATTTGGGTATAACATCGGATCTTATCATGACTAAATAATCAGTTGAATTTGCGTAAATTTTACCTGCTTTTCACGGAATATTTTGTCGTCTAAAGTTCTTTTTTGGTTCCTGACCAGATTAAGAAACTGCTGTTTCTGATTTTGGCTTTTTCGTAGAGAGGAAACTTAGATGCTCATCATATATTGGAGTCAAGGAGACGCAAGCATGATTTATACTAGTTTTTCCGTTTTGAAATGTCTGTAAAATTCACTCCTAAGCCGGAAGTACGCTCCACACAAAGTCAACAGTGGCGCGATAAGAGCTCTCTGATTGGACAGTGCTTGCATTCAGCGCTTGAACTACACGCGTGCCAAGAAACCGCAAAGATTATTACAGGAAAAGAAAGAAAATATTCATCTATTGTATGTAATATCATATCACTTTTGCATAATTATAAGATATATTCATCACCATGGTTGTTGAAAGTTTATGATACACTAAATGAGTTAGGAATGTCTTTTGTTAGGAATAACTTTGAAAACGTAAGTTCTTCGTGGTTTAGGTGTTCGATAAAACTTAGATTAAGAGACGAATTTGTACAGAATTGGCAGTCTAAGATAAGTAACAGTTCATGTTGTACGAATTACAGAATCTATAAAACGAATTTATGTTTAGATCCATATTTGTTAAAAATCCCTTACATTTTCAGACAACTTCTTTCCAAATTTCGCTGCGCCAACCACAGATTGCCAATTGTAACGGGTAGGTATGCTGGTATTGAACATTGTGATCGATTGTGTAATTTATGTAATTCTAATAGACTAGGGGATGAATTTCACTATTTATTTGAGTGTCATACATTGAATAATGCCAGGAATAAATTCATTAAATCCTATTATAAAATAAGACCAAACACTTTAAAGATGTCTCAGTTATTTAATTCCCAAAATCGTAGTGAGTTGATAAATTTAGCTAAATTTTGTAAGGAAATAATGAAGCTCCATAAGAAATAATAATTATTAATATCATTATTTGTATTTTTTTTCATGTAAATATAGCTTTTTACAATGTTTAGTTTTATATTATTGAAATTGCTTTTATCTGCGTTATTGTTGCCCTGCTTTTTTTTTTTTAACTGTTTTGTTTGTCTTCCTTCTCTCTTTCCTTCTCTCTCTCTCTCTCTCTCACTCTCTTTCTCTCTTCTGGGTCCTGCACCATTCTGTATATTTTGTATATTTTGTAAATATGCAATTTTCTGTATATATATGTAATTTACAATGTATTAATGTATTAATTAACTGATTTTATCTGTTACGGTGTTTATTTTTGATTTTCTTCAATACCCTGACGTTGGGTGACATGAGAAAATAAAAAAACCATTGTCATTGTCATTGTCATTGTCATTGTCATTGTCATGAAACCGTTATGTAGCAGCGTAATGAGAGAGCTTACTCTTGAGATTACACGGTTTCAAGCTGATCAGCACGGACATCGATGTATATTTTACAGGTTCCTGACCGGATTAAGCAACAAATTGTCAAGATATTTACATGGATACAAAGATTAGGAGATGGAGTACCAAATAAAGCATTTTCATTGAGACGCAAGGTGAATTTGATATTTTTTTGACGTCTTGAACGTGTACTGCACGAATTACTTTTTTCATCATTTTTCAAGCTCAAATTACGCTATGATATTTTTCATTTACAATAATTTGAGTAACATATGACGATAGATTACATATTTTCCTTGAATTTGATACCAAATTTGTGAACATAAGGTGTATTTTTGTGGCCGAAAGCCCAAGGACAATATCCCCTTACGCAGCTTATTACGTATGCAAGCCTAGAGCGGGCTTGCATACGAGTTGAATAAATACGAGCGAATTATCGGATGCTGCGGACTGACCGTACCGTGCGCGTAGATTTCTCAACCGTCGGGGCGCACCTGCTTACGTTGACAGTTATATCTCTGCCATTAATCACGCTCCACTGTCAAAACATCAATCTACCTCGTAGTGCCTTTTTTTAAACTATTGTTTTTTTTGCCTTTCACGAAGTTTACTTCCCCGAGAACGCAAGCACTGAAACTTTTTTTTTTTTCCAGCAATGCGATTATGAAAATCTGGAAGTATAGGCCGATCACAATGAAGAATAGAATACACAGGGCTCCGCACTAAGTTTTATCGGGCCACCAATATCATTGATTTTTATTTTCTGGTGGTCGAAAGTAAAATCTGGTGACAAAAAAAAAAAAAAAAATCAGGAAAAACATTAGAAAAACTAAATCGGTCCTACTAAACATAGACAAATTAATATTAAGCATTATTGAAGTGATACAGATGTCCATGTCTAAAACAAATGAATAGAAAATTCAATCATCTTACTCAGTTTTTAAAGATTTGACAAATAGGCGTAGATATTATTATAAAAGTTGATGCCCATATATTGAGGAGGTCAAAACTTACGTTTGAAATGAGAAAATGGGAGCATTTGCTGACATTTGTTAGCATCAAACATTTATTTTAGCATTGTAAAAAAACCGAAAGTTACCGTTATTCATTTCTAAATGTAAAAGCAAACAACCGACATTCATTTTAGAATCTTACGGAGCTGAATACTATCGTAATGCATTTCCAAACGTGAAAGCAAACATCCGCTATTTGTTTTAGCATCTAACTGAGCGGATTAATACCATTAATCATTTCCAAAATTTAAAGCAACAATCTGTTATTTATTTTTGCATCGTACGGAGCAGAATATTACCGTTATTCATTTCAAACATCCGACATTTATTTCATTATCGAACGGAGCCGAATGTTACTGCTGTCCACTTCCGAAAGTGAAATGAATCATCTGACAATTATTTTATCATCGCACGGAGCCGAATGTTACTGTTTTTCATTTTTGAACGTCAAGGCAGACATCAGACATTTTGGACTATGAAACGTATAGCTGAATGTTACTGATATTTATTTTGAAATGTACCGTAGCAAATATCCAATATATATATATTTTTTTATCATCGTATGGGGCAGAATGTTACTGCTGTTCACTTCCAAACATGCCAAACGTAAAAGCAATCATTCGACATGTATTTTAGCATCTTCCGGAGCTGAATCCTATTGACATTTACTTTCGGACGTAAAAGCACACATCCGGCATTTATTTTATCAGCGTATACGGAGTTGAATATTATTGTTATTCACTTCAGAACATCAAAGCAAACATTCGACATTTATTTTAGCATCTTCCGGAGCTAAATGTTATTGCAATTTACTTTCGAACATAAAAGCAAACATCCAGCATTTATTTCATCATTGTCAGGAGTTGAATATTATTGTTACTCTTTTCCGAACGTCAAAGCAAACATCAAACATTGACTTTACCATTAAACGCAGCTGAATGTTACTGTTATTCATTTCGAAATTTAAAAGCAAACATCAGACAGTTATTTTAGCATCATATGGACATGATGGAGCAGAATATTACTGCTATTTTCTTCCGAACATAAAAACGATCATCTGACATCTATTTTAGCATCTTCCGGAGTCGAATGCTATTGCTATTTACTTTCAAAAGTATAAGGAAACATCCGACATTTATTTAACCATCGTACGGAGTTGAATGTTATTGTTTTTCATTTCCGAATGTCATAGCAAAAGTTCGACATTTATTTCAGCGTCTTCCGGAGCCGAATGGTTATCCTTATTGATTTCCGAACGCAAAATCAAACATCTAACATTAGTTTTAGCACCATACGGAGCTGAGTCTTATCGTTATTCATTTCCAAAAGTATGAGCAAACATCCGACATTTATTTTAGTATCATACCGAGTCGAATATTACCGTCATTCATTTCCACAATTAAACGCAAAACTCTGACATTTATTTTAGCATCTTACGTAGCCGATTGTTACCGCTGTTCATTTTGAAAAGTAAAGGCAAACATCCGACTTTTTTTTTTTATTTTGGTGGCGCGATAGGGCCACCAAAATCTTTATTTCTGAAATTTTGATTTCATTTCCGATTTTCACTCAATGCATTCATATAAAAGTTGATTCAATTCAAATTGACAAGCATGCAAACAATCAGTAGGCACTATAACAGACACCATGTTGAACATCGATAAACGTTGAACATCGATAAACATCGGATAAGTCGAAGAAAATTCGACGTACGCGTACCTCGAAATTCGCGTACGTCGAACCATTTTCTTCAGTCCCGACGAATTCGAGGTATCCGAGTTTGACTGGTATGTACAATTGTCTCATGTACTTAAAGGACAAGTTCACCTTCATAGACATGAGGGTTAAGTGAATGCAGCAATATTAGTAGAACACATTAGTGATAATTTGAGGAAAATCGGACAATCCGTTCAAAAGTTATACATTTTTGAAGTTTCTGCTCAGTCATGGCTGGATGACAAGACTACTATGGCTTGTGATGTCACATGTGTACAACAATATAAAAAAGTATAAAGAAAATCAAACATATTTCCACTTTTCTCGCATAACAAAAGAACAATCGACTTCTCTATTTCAGAAGGCGAGGGGATAATATTACTCATATAACATACGTCAGTAGCAAGTCGAGGAAATATGCACTTTATTCAAAAAGCAAAGTTTTGTGAAATTCTCTTATTATTTTCCTCATATGGTTCTATGCATATGACATCATAGTCTTTTAATGTAGCAGTGATTGTGCAGATACTTTACAAATTCATAACTTTTAAACGGATTGTCAAGTTTTCCTCAAACTTTCACTGATGTTTGTTTGTTTGGTTTATTTCTGCATTTTCTTTCTCCGAATACAATTGCAAATGAAAACAGAATGATACAGATAACATACAAATCAATACAAAAAAATCATTTGCGTAACAGTATTAGTCTGAAGTGACATACGAATCAAAATAACATATCAAGGCATACTGTATCTATTAACAAAGGAGAAATCAATACAGGGGACCGTCATCATAAGCAGAGCTTGACGTGGATGAGGCCCTATCTGAATATGTGATACCAATATCATACAACACCAATTATATATGTACTCATAAAACTCTTAATCTTAATACACGAAACACATTTTGCTAGAGAAAAAAGGAAAAAAGAGAAAAAAAAAACAGAAAAGAAAAAATAGTGACTTGGCGCTTTAAAACAAGAGAAAAAAAAAACCAGCACGCAGCACCATTGACTACTGCATAGTATAGTAGAAGGTGTGTGCGAGTGACAGTGCGTCGTGTGTGCAGGTGACACTGCAAGAGAGAATAAAGGCTGTAGCATGCCTATTCTGGGGGTAAGGTATGGGCTTTACTGAATGTATGCAATATCATTATCAAAGAAGGGAACGGGAGGGAATGGAAAAAATCGAAAAAAAAAACAACAACAACACATTGCATGGATCAGGGCTGACTGAGACTTAAGAAAAAAAAGAAAGAAAAAAAAATACATTGATCAAAGACTACTAACTGGAAACATATTTCAATAATAAATACTTTTAAAAATGAGCTTTAAAGGAAAAAAGTGAAGTACACTGCTTTAATTGATCAGGCAGGTTATTCCAGACATCGGGACCGTAATGTCTAATTGATTTCTGAGCTAAGATAGTTTTGGGGTTTACAAGGTGAAAGTCTGTCGAACATCGAGTTGGATATGTGTGTATATTCGAATTTAAGTGAAAAATATTATGAAATAAAGAGGGAAGTTGATTTGTTGCGTACTTGTACATAAATATACCTGTTTGTAAAATGTGGATGTCCTGAAGCTTCAAAGTATGCAAACGATGAAATAAAGGATCTGTATGAGATAAATATGTGGAATTAGTAATAATGCGAATAGCACGCTTTTGGAGTAAATACAATGGATTCAGTTTAGTAATACTACAATTTCCCCATACAATATTTGAGTACAATAGTATGAGGCAAAATTAAAGAATTGTATAAAATAATCAGGGATCGTTCTGATAAGAGATCTTTCAACTTCCAGAGTACGCCAATATTTCTTGATAGGGTCCTTTGTAGACAGGATATATGTTCGTTCCATGTCAAATGAGAATCGATTGTAATGCCTAAAAATCTAATAACCTCTTCTCGCAAAGAGAAAACCCATCAATTAATATATTGACATTAAGATCCTGTGAGTTGAGTTTTCTAAAATGAACAAAATTTGTCTTGTTAACATTCAAAGATAACTTGTTTGATTTAAACCAATTCAATATATTCAATAATTCAGTGTTCAAACGATTAACAAGGGTCCCTATATCATAATCTGATGTAATAATGGATGTATCATCATCAAAAAGTATAAAATTCAGAGATGGAGAAGAACTTATAATATCATTTATATACCCCACATTTAATATCAAGTTTCTGTGATTCATAAGACTGTTTTTCCCATAAGTGCATTGACAGTTTTCCACAATGAAAAAAGATTATCATTATTTTTTTCTATATTAGTTGAATAATACAATTTTCGTGACAATCTTATTACTGATGTTAATTGATTTCTATATTTCCGGTATTTCATAAATAAATTATTACTTTGATTCTTTATTGCCTGCTTATATAACTTATTACGGGTTGATATAGACCGCATAATACCTTTGGTAATCCAGGGTTGTCTATTTTTCTTTAAAGGTTTCCGTTTAACCAAAGGAATATTTTTCTGATAATAATACAATAACCTGCTGATAAATTTTTCATAAGCAGTATCAGCATTGCTTTCATCAAATACATCGCCCCATTCTTCCTGCGCTAAATCAAATATCAAAGAATTAATGTTACTTTCTGTTTCCTTATAATACATTTGAGATTTTTTATTATCAAAATATTGTTTTGTTTGCAAAAAACTATTATTGATGGTATAAACAGGTAAATTATCAGATATATCATAATAAAATATACCATTTGTAAATTCTGTGTTTATTACATTTGAAAATATGTTATCAATAAGAGTTTTTGAAGTACTGGAAATTCTTGTTGGGTTGCTGATATGTTGTTGAACATTATAATAAGTTGCCAATAAACTTAACAACTGCATTGTATGATTATCAGAATTATTTAAAAGATCAATATTAAAATCTCCCATTATAAAACTGTCTTTCTTTTCCTGAGAAATAATACTCAAAATTTGATCAAAACTTTCGAAAAAACAATCAATGTTATTTCTTGGGGACCTATATATATTACCTATTATTATATTTTTTGCTTTACTGTTCAAAATTTCAACAAAAATATCTTCCGAACCCTCGATATGTAAGTAATGCCTGACTTTTATATAAATGTTATTTTTAATGTAGAAAGCAACCCCTCCTCCCTTACCTAAGTAACGATCAGAACGATACATTCGATAATGCTCTAAATTAAATATTGGTTGTGAATTTGTATTAAGCCAAGTTTCTGATATACCAATTATACTAAATTGAAAATTTTGTAAAGAGGAAAGAAATGATTCTATAGAATCAAAATTCTTATTTAAACTTCTGGCATTGATGTGAAGAAGACTAAACAAATCAAAAAATGATTGAAATTTATTTTGTTTTATCAGTGCATTAACCTCGGCAGTTGTGTAATAACCACTTTCGGAGTCATTCAAACTGTGATCATCAAAGATCATACCATGAGGGATCATTGTCGGTGTGGGGGTATGAGTAGAAACTGAAGGGTCGTGGGAAGAGGTTTGAGTGCAAGTGCAGGTGTCTGTGTGTGCATGTGCGCTGAGCGTGCGTGCGTGTGCATTCATCTTGAGTGTATGCGATAAATAGTGCAGCGTCTAAATTATTTACTTGAAACTAGAGTCACCGTATACAGAACTAGAAAAATATACAATGTCTGGAATATGCGGGAAGAATTAATGGGAAAAAAAAATACAACAGTATTTGGCAGTCTGCTAGGGGTACCAAAATGGGTCATTATATACAGCAAATATTATCTAAATAATTACTTTTTATATATTTACAAGAAAAAGAACCATAAAGTGATTGCGAAGAGAATCACGATACATACAAACATATTATGTACCTATATCAACCATGTCTATATTAAAGACAATGACTATATAACAATATACCTGTAAAATCATATGTACACAAACTTCAAACAATTTTACTTTTAAACTTTATATAAACCAATGATACAAATGAGCAGGAGCTTTAAATACTCTCAGACAGGGATCATGAATAATGTATAATACTAATAACGCTGTCGAAACAATGCCGTGAAGTGGTAAGTGTTCATCAGGAATAAGGTAACATAAAGATTAATGAAGTTTGGGAGCTGTCACATTACTCTAGATCAGAGGAGTGATCACAGTAGAGCAGCGTGATTAAAAACAAAACACAACTGTTTCATTAATAACGACTTGAGGGGCAAATAAAAGGAATGAAACGAAGTTGTATGTGAGTGCGTGAAAAACTTCGGAATAATAAGCAGGTTATCACCCGAGAATTGGTTTTTCGCTCGTAATGACATGTGAATAAGTAACCATGATAATATGAGAGAATTGTCAAGTGGAAAATCGGCGAGTCTCATTGAACCCAGAGTGATTGAGCAAGAAGATGACAGGAGCAGTGACATTGGTGTAAAGACTAAAGAAATCAAGCTGGTATAACAATCTCAGCTCTGGAGAGGTACAAAAGAATGGAATTTAACAGCAAATAGCTTTGTGTGTAGTACTGAAATTATTGTGAGCTATTACGAAACCAAAGGAGCTAACAGAATACAACTTAATACGGATAATGAACTTAGATAAACTTGGTGGGCTTAAAGTCATTGGACAAGGGTCGTCGTACTGGTCTAAAATTCCTGTACATATTTTTTATTATCTTTCAAAAAAACAATTTTATCAAATTTATGGCAGTTAAACAAATTTATGGCAGTTAAACCATGTGTTCTACTAATATTGTTGCATTAAGGCACTTAACCCTCATGTCTATGAAGGTAAACTTGTCCTTTAAGTACATGAGACAGTTGTACATATGGGTGACGAAAATGAGAGGCAACGGTGACAAAATCGATTCAGCCAGCAATATGCTTAAATGATATTATACATAAATATAAAAGCAATCACTCAATCCACATGTCTAGTAAGGTGAACTTGTTTTTGAAGAACTCGAATGCAAAGCATATATCTCTGCGACAAAAACGTTTTGAAATAGTTCATTGAGAAGCATATACGTCTAAACAAATTGGAGTAACGATTTGATGTAATATTTTAGCATATTGTTGGTTTAATCCATATCGTCACCGCTGTTGCCCTTTTTCGTCACCCTTTATTCACATCGTCATCATGTATTTGAGCCTATAATCTAGAACACTTGTCTCTTGGAGAAAACATCTTGATGTAGAGCATTTGGAAGCCTGCAACTCTCAGCAAAGTGGTATTACGAGTTGATGCATTACCTAAGCACATCGGGGCTTGATTAAATTTCGTCACCGTTACTGCCTTTTTTCGTCATCCTTTCTGGTTCTGGATGTAGTACGGTGCAGGACCTTGCGGTATAATGCACTAAGTGAGAGAGGGCACGTTGGGGACGTTGGTAGTCAACGTGGAGAAGACTTTGCTCAATCTTTGCTTTGAAAACCTCCGTGATATACTGTTAACGACTTCAGCTGGAAGTTAATTCCAAACCAGTATCGGTTTCACAAAGAAAGAGGGAAAATCGGTCGGTATACTGATGTGTTACAGTGCCTTACTGTGTAACATTTAGTTTGATTTGTAACGTTATTTTCGACATTTTTTTTTCTTACGTTACACTCTTTATATTTCTTTGCTGTAATATTTCGCTTGGGTCTTACTTTAGTGAAAACAATTCTAGAATGTAGGGCTGGGACCAACCCCTCTACCACTTTGAAGAATGATTTTAATCTCCGGACCTGGCGTCCCAAGGTAAGAGTTGGCAAGTTCAGTTTCTCCCTCGTGCAGGTGGTACAGTCTGGATCGCGGAAAATGTAGTCACTGCATATGAACCGTACAGCTCTTCGTTGTGGGTTTTTTCCCTGTCTGCCAACTCTTTGATATATTTGAGCCATATATTCCAAAACACTTTTCTCTTTGATATAGCGTCTTGATATAGCACTATGAGAAGTAAACAAGTCTCAGTCAAGCGGTATAACGAGTTGATGTACTGGTAATAAAGAACATTGTTGGCTGATTCGATTCCTTCACCGCTGCTGCCTGTTTTCGTCACCTGTAATTTACAACTATCTGATGCGTTTGAGCCCTCTAATCCAAGCCCATATGTCTTGGATAAAATGTCTTCATAAAGCACAATAAGAAGCACACAGCTCTCAGTAAAGTGATATGACGAGTTGATTTATCACTTGAGCAAAACGTTGGCTGATTCGATTCCGTCACCGCTGTTGCCTGTTTTCGTCACCCTTTATCTACAAATGACTGATGCATTTGAGCCCTCTAATCCAAAGGACACGTCTGTTTCGGTCTTAAAGTGTAACTCGATCTTAAAGTGTAACTCGATGCCTAGGCTTCTGAAAATGTGTCCGCGTATAGAGCCTCACCTGTGGTTTTGGATAGGTTTATGGGCCAGTTCCTTCTGTCGTCTGCTCGCTCACCACTCACTTTTATATTTACCATGGCTTTAAAGTAGAACAAGTAACATTAATTCTGCATGCTTATATTTCAACATGTCATAAATGAATATCATTATTTTCTTCCCTAAACTCTTGTCATTATGTATGAAGTGTACTTATTTTTAAGAGGCATAGATGAAGAGGTGAATGATAGATGGGGAGATGACGGAGTAAATGGCACTGAAAGGGGGGGGGGAGGAATAACACGTATGTGTGAAAATCATCACAACTCCATACTGGAAACCTACATTTAAGAAGTGAAAATTGCCATCTTTTCATAATTTGGTTTTGTACCTAATCTATATGTATACCTTGATGTACTAATGTGTGAGTGTTAGTGTCTTTGTTGACGCGTGATGTGCGAGTGTCTTGTATGACTTTAAGCAGCAATATGATACCAGTGCCAGTACTCTAGTTTTTGATATACCAAATTTTCCTTCTCACAGTGAGTTGTAAAATGTTTGTACACTTGATAATCACAATAGGCATGATCATTTCTGTATGCAGGATATTCTATGAGGTGCATGTTTTCGAGAACAATCATGCGCAATAAGCAATACATTACGTGGAGCAGACATATTACTTCCAATAATTATACACGTCACGAATGCGAAGCTGCAGATGCTTTCAGGGTCGTATATGAGCAATTCTTTTCATTTCATTTATTGCTGTTTCTGTATGGTACAATTAATCAGATACCTTTCGAAAACATACTTATTGATTCATTATTGATTCATCAGTATGGCTAACTTTGCACATGAGAGATAAGGAAATCATCATGAATGATAATAAAATAAATGATCTTTGTGTAAAGCAGTTTAATAACACAAAGTTTTTAGGGCTTTTGATTGACCGAGAATTATCCTGGAAAACTCACATTAATTTTGTAAATAAAATTTCGTCAAGAAACATCGGAATTTTGAATAAGCCTAAACATTTCTTCCCTGTTTATATTTTGCAGAGTATATTCTTCTTTAATATCTCCACACTTTAATTATGGAATTTTGGCGTTGGGAAATGCAATTCACTCATTATTAGATTCCCTTCTCCGTATTCAAAAGCGTGCAATAAGAATCATAAAACACGCCGGATATTTTGCTCATACCAACTGCTTTTTTCATCAAAAGAGAATTCTGAAAATTCCAGACATATTTATTACAATCTCGGAATTTTCATGTATAAACTAACAACTAATGAATTACCATCTGTTTTTATCCACATGTTCAATTCGCTCTATTTACTGTTATCCCACTCGCCAGAGTGACGCCTATCACATTCCACGTACTCGCACTATTTTTGCAAAGAAAACAATTATATTTACTTGACCCAGATATTGGAATGACCTCCCCCAAGATATTACTTCTTCCTTATCTTTATCTACCTTCAAACGCAAATTAAAACAGCTATTACTTAGTGGATGCACACTACTAATTTTTTTGCAACTTTTTTTGTTTATACTCCCAGTCTTTTGTCTTTGTCCACAGCCCCAAGTTATTAATGGTACCGATACATGGCGAGATCCGTATACAGTCTGGTTTGAGCGATATCCATAAGGTTCATTAGTTTATTCTTTATATCAATTTTTGTACTGGTTCAGTTGGTCAAGACAAACATATCCGTTCTCCGTATAATTATATGCCTATGAATTCGGGAACTACAGTTTTACAACCGTATAGCTTTTATGTATAGGTCCCATCATATTTCTGATATTTACTTGTGACATCTTCATATGATATGACATAATATACATTTGTGTCAAGTATATGTTGTTGTTTTTTTTTTCTTCTTCAATCAAAAGACATGATTGTATATATTTTGTATTCTTGTTATTCTTGTATTTATTTGTCAATCATTCTGTAATCTCATCATTGAGAAAGTGGAAATATGAAATACGGGCCTATGAAAAATAAATTTGAACTGAACTGAAAGAAAGCAGAGATAAAATAAAAGGAAAATGGAAGCATGAGGAATGGGGTTTGCATTTCCTGATAAAATGGTGAAATTTATCATATAAGCAGTTGACACCTAACCGATCAGAAAACAAAAATAAAATCGAAATCATGAAATCACTTTCCCACGCTGCATCAGTGACCACCATGTAGGATTTCAAAGTGAAACCCATAGGGGACCTTTCTCATCTTGGGATGTAAAACAACCAGGAATGTGTTATAGACAAAAATTTTGAAAATTAAAGCCCATAAGGGGGTTATTGATTACTTACACACCAGCAAAACCGTTACAGTGTTTATGTAAAAATATGTTAGGTGTTAAATTACTCTGGGGGTGCTACCTGCTTTGTAAAGTAAAAATTTAAGAGATTTTTCAAGAAGATGTTGAAAATAATTATGAACATTACGCCTCCTCACCCCTCCTCCTTCGGCATCCCCTCACCCGCCATATCAAATTAAAAAAAAAAATGCATTCATACATTCACTTTCTAATATAGCATTGCATCAGCTCTGTTAATTACTTATGGTTCTGAAGAAGATTTGCATGTATTTTGTTCAAACAGTCCCCTATGTTGAGGCTTTTGGACTTTGTGCCCCTTCAAACAAAGTGGGATTCTACTACCCAAGGGATGCTACACATTTGGTGGAAATGTAGTTGCTATTGTCCTAATTATATTTTTCCCAAAAAAAAAAAAATGCTGAAAATGAGAAAATTCCGCCTCCCCCTACCAGGACACGCCTGGATACCGCCATAGTCTAACATGAAACTTCAACTTCACCATGTCTTCATAGCATTTCCGAGCTCTATCATTTTTGGTTCTTATAATGAAGAAGGTATAAAAAAAATCCATAATTTCTTAGATAATTAGAATTAATAATTATACACATTGATTTTTTTTTCTCCTTTAAAGGGTGTGTACAGTTCTGGTCGAGGCGAGGATTTAGCTTTTAACGATTTGCGGGATATTCAGAAACCAATCTATGAGATGTCAAAGAGCATGCAATTCTATGGGGTATCAAAAGTTTATTTGATGAAAATCGGTTTTGAAATGGCTGAGATATCCAAAAACAAGGAGAAACAAGAGATTCTAATAAAAGGCATGGCCTGTCGCCTTTTATTATTCCTTTTTTGGATATCTCAGCCATTTGAAAACCAATTTTCACCAAATAAACGTTGCATCGTTCTTAAAATTACATGCTCTTTCATATTTCATAAGAGGTATCTCATTATCTCACTTATGAATGTTCAAAACATGATTCCCCACCTCAACCAGTACTGTAGTACAGTCCCTTTAAGTCACATTGTAATATGATATTTTCCTAGATTTCGCTGAAAATAATTTTGATTCATATATGAAAATGTTGAAGGAAATAAATCTTACAAAGTAAAAAATACAAAATGAAAAATCGTAATTTTTCTCTTTATTGTTGATTTTTCTCTTGCTCTTGATCTTGTTTTTTTATGTATTGAACCTATAACTCATGTATGCCTGCATCCCCTTCCCCTGAAGTAGGCACCTTGTTGTAGTATTGTCCGTGCTCGTGAGTCTATGTGGTGTGCTGCGCTGTGTATTCCTTAGTTCTTTGGACAAAACAATAATTTTGAATTTTGTTTTCTTTCTCTTCCTTTCTCCAGTTGCCCTCAATCTATTTTCTTTTGAAGTGTTATACTCTGATGAGTACACATCAAGCTATTGCATTCTAGTGAACCCCTACGTTCTTCAATACATGTAATTAATAAGTAAGTTCCTTTTCCTTTATGTAGTTGGTATTCGTTAAAGATTTCATTTATATCACGTTGAAGAACAAATGAATTAAATTGAATTGAACTGAAATGAACGCGCCTGATGATGACAAATGCATTCTGTTTGCGGGCACAAACCCTTGTTAGTGGTAAAGGAGTCTGCGCCAAGACTTCTACAAGCACCACTGGCACTGAGCCTCTCTCCCATGGGAGATTGGCACAACCACGAAACGTGTGCGCGACCGCGGCATCCGCATCGCTCTGACCAGGGAGCCTCTCACCTCCCTGCTCTGACACATTTTCAGAAGCCTAGACATCGAGTTACACTTTAAGACCAGGTTACACTTTAAGACCAGGTTACACTTTAAGACCGTAACACACGTCTCTTGGATAAAACATCTTGATAAAGGACATTGAGAAGCATGCAGCTCTCAATAAAGTGGTATGACGAGTTTATTTATTACTTGAGCAAAATGTTGGCTGATTCGATTCCGTCGCCGCTGCTGTCTGTTTTCGTCACCCTTTATCTACAAAAATGACTGATGCATTTGAGCCCTCTAATCCAAAGGACACAACTCTTTGATATAACACCTTGACAAAGCACATTGAGAAGCATGCAGAAGCATGAAACTTTCACCAGTGTTAGTACATACCATAAGATTTATTTTAAGATCGGGAGGTAAGTCTGATTTGACCTCTCATGACCTCCAGAGGTCAATGTACTTTAGATATCAGAAAATCGATGTTTTTAGACATTTGCAAATGATATGTGGTTATGTTGCAATAAACATGCATTTATACCACAGAGAAATCATTTCCAGATTCAACAGAGCACTGACAGGTTTTTACCTTTGAACTCTGATGACCTCCAGAGGTCAATGAACTTTAAATATCAAAATATCGATGTTTTTAGACATTTGTGAATGATATATGTGGTTATGATTCACTAAACATGCATCTATTCTTCAGGGAAACCATTTTCTGATTCCACAGAGCATTGACAAGTTTTAACCTTTGACCTCTGATGACCTTTGGAGCTCAATGACCTCAAAATATTATATTGATCTGTGATGTCATTGGTTAATGGTAACCTTTGTTAAGATGTACAAAACAAGCATATCTGTCTTACAATGAAATTGTCTTCATATTCTAAAGAGCAGACAGGTTTCTACCTTAGACCGCTGATGACCTTGAGAGGTCAATGACCTCAGAATATCAGAATATTGAAGTATGACATCATTAGTGAAAGGTCAAACATGGTAAGGATGTACAAAAGAAGCATATCTGTGTACAATGACATCGTCTTCATATTCCAAGGCACACAGACGAGTTTCTGCCTTTGACCTCTGATGATCTCGAGAGGTCAATGACCTCAAAGTATCAGAATAGTTTGGCATCATCAATGGTAAACATGATGATGTTTTAGAGAGCACTCGTAGGCCCTGTTTATTAACGAGCCATTACCGTTCACTTATGAAAATCACACAAGGTCAAATACCTCGAATGAAATGTGAGGATGTTAATATTGATATTGCGATAGTTAATAGTTAATAATGTAGGGCTTACAAACCATGCATTTCTGTTACCAAAAAAAGTGGCTACTCATTCCGCAGAACTTTTCAGGTAATTATCTAAGTCGGGTATGTGCACAGAGCAAGGGGTGTCGATCTGTTTTCACGTGGGGGGGAGGGAACTTGGAAAATATGTAAAAGCATAAGTTCATGGTGCAAAGGAATGAAGCGGAGGGGGAGGGGAGGATGTGAGTGGAGGATTGGATTTTTGCAGGTTTAGACCTGAAATCAGTGATTCAGTGTAGCTCTTGTTTAATGTGTGCGTCATCACTTATACGGAAGTTGATGGGGTGTGGGCGCATCTCACCTACCCTCCTCCCAAAGACGAAGTTTTTTTTTTTTTTTTTTTTTTTTTTTAAGAATCTGATGCATACGTTTTGGGGAATATTTGGAAAATTATGGATCACCAAGTTGTACCAAGTCTATATGGATGGGAACCCAGCAAGCGCAGCGTTAGCGAGGGTAGGATATTCCACTCCCATTCGACAGAGCTCTTGTATTTTGAGAAATGAGATTCAACGACCTGGCACACAGGCACTTTTGAAGGAATACCTCGAAATTTGTATCAAAAAGGTGTAGTAAGTCAGCCATCTATGGAGGAAGACCAATCGACAGAAGGATGTGGGTGGAGGTTTCCCCCTCCCACATTATGGAGCTTTTGCATTCTTTTGTTTGCAATTCAATGATCTCGTGCCACTCTTGGTTGAACTACCATAAAAAAAAAAAGTCCATACCCAAATGTGTAGCCATAATCAATGCATCAAGGAGAGGTTGATACAGCGAGAGGAGGGTATGAAAGGGGCTGTCCCCCAATCCTTCCCATGCGAGGGAGCCGTTGCAGTAAGAATAGAAATGTAAAAAAAAAAATCTAGTATACACATTTATGATGGAATATTTGGGAAATTATCAGTAAAAGGAGTGTACCACTACCAAATCTAAGGGTAGAAACCGAGGAGGGATTGTTAATTGAAAGATACACTACCCCCTCCAACAAGAGGGATTTTCTTTAATATGTCGGAACTGAAATTAAAGATCTAGTACATATACTTTGTGATGATATAGAACAAAAATGGGACAAAAGCACTGAGCGTATATGGAAGGGGACATAACGAAAGATAGTGTGGGGGAGGGGGTATGCAAAGGAGATTCTGCCTTTTAATGTGATGCATACTATAGCTAAAATGTTCAGTGACAATTCATTTTCTGTCAAAAAAAGTGAAGAAAAAAAATCTCAATCTCAGGAAATACTTGGAGGCAAAGTTTTATATCCCCACCATTCCCCCTCTCATATTTTCTCGGGAGGCGGGGCAAATGCCTCTTGCCCTCCACAATGAACAATCGTGCATATATAGGAAAGCCTTTTCATCTTTGGAATTCAAATAAAAATATATCTTAACAACATTTTTCATAGAATAAGGGAAATTATCATTCCCCAAAGTATGCTATATCTGTGGAAGGAACCAAGCAGGGGGAAGGAGTCTATCGAAAGGAGATATCCCCTCTCACAGAAGGGAGATTTTGCATTTCAGAATTAAACTTTAACAATCCGATGCACACTTAAAGTGAAAAACTTGGGCAGTTTTCTGTCTAAAAAGCAAAAAGCAAAAAACAACAACAAAAACTAACAACAACAAAACATAGTCCACATCTCAGAATTTAATGGGGTGGGGGTCAACTATCCCTGCCACCACCCCACCCCTCCTCCAAACTAATGCCCCGGTATGTGAATGTGTTTTATTCCACTTGTTGAAAAGAAGAGAGAGTTTTAAGAAACAATATTGTTCAGTGGTCGCTATCCCAGTCAAGTAAATTGTTTATCAATAAGGTGATTTCCTTCACCTGTATACCTTAAGATGATGTAGGCCTGGTATTTGCCTTGCACGTTATTATATCTATTTCTTTTTTAGTATTCTCGTTTATATTTTGATGTGAAAGTTGTTTACTAATTTGCCACGATTTTATTTGTACATAGAAAAAATAATCCAAGACTGAAAATGAAACTGATACAATATTTAATGATTGACACGATGCACATATTGTGTATTTCTATAGCAATAAAAGTGAGCAATTCAAAAGGCGTGTACTCATTTCACATGAACATTAGCGATGATCCTCTGACCTCTGGAGGATATTGAAAGATATGCATCAAAATGTAAGAATATTGATGTCTGGTCTCATTGGTTTGTAATGGCCTGCTGCTTATGAAATAATAATTATATTAAAAAAATGCATTTTGTGTGTGTGTGTGTGTGTGTGTCCAAAATTGTATGCAGAGTATTCCACACACAGTTCAATTTTGACTTCCATCTAGGACAATGAGCGGTTACTTTTTTTTTTCAACTACACTGTAATATCAAAATCTATTGAAAAAACACGGTGGCGACTGGGTCTAACACATTATCATTCCTTTTCGTTGGAGATCCATGCGGGATGGTCAAAACAAACATAAAAAATAGATATCTCAGACCTAATTGTTATAACAAAGCATCATATCCTCATATACCCAACCCAACCCTCTATGCCCAGACAATGTAAACCACCCCATGGACTTACTTGGAGCTTTAGAATATCCTTTGTCAACAGAGAGAGACATCCAAACCTTTGCAGTGCCGACTAAGATCTGCCATGGAACTGATTGGTATTGGCTCTGCATCATTGACAGCAGATCTCGTTTCCTATTCTCCTTCTTCTTCTTCTTCTTCTTCATTATACTGTGTAATCTTGTAATATTCTGCCATGGAGCCTTTTCTTAATTGGTTAAAGAAGGTATCCAAAGAGCTATATGAAGCAAAAAACAACAAACAAATGCAAAAACAAAAAGAGAGACATATGTATCTTTAATAACAGAGCTGAATATTGAGTATCTCTCTCCTGAAGTGTTTCAAAGAGATACAAGAGACAGTGGCCGAGAGTAGCCGCCACCTTTTTTGGGAGTAGGCCTACTTTGTGTTCTTGCAAATGATGCCTGACATTTTTGGTCATTTGCCCTTTTTGAAGAATGCAGCAATAGAGCCACAACTTCCTGCGGAGTGGATATTGTGGGGTTCTTGATGCAGAACATCATCGCTGAATTTGCCTGAGCTGTACTTTCTTACAAGGATTGCCATTGTAGTTTTGTTTTGTTTAGCTTTGTTTTGTTTTTCAAGTGTGGCTGTAACACTGCTTGTTTTGCATATGATGGTCATTGCAGCTAAAGAGTGCATATCTTCTCTGGATCATTCCAAACTTCATGATGTTTCACCTGGGTGAATGGATCCCAGATGATGCATGCAAATTCCAGGACAGTCCTGAGCGGCATGGAGTAGCAAAACACCCTAACCCTAACCCTAACCCTAACCTGAACTTTGGTTGAAGTATAACCTTTTTAAGCTGCTGTGACGATTTGATTCCAGCTGAGCCTCCTATTGGAACTCCAGAATATTTTGCACAATCCGCTTTCTCCATGGTTTGCCATGAATGCTTATCTATTCCCTGGGTAGGTCTCGGATGGCAATAGCTAGTTGCAATACACAGGATTGCTTCATATGGAATGCATGTTGGGCCTCACAGTATGTCGAAGTTTTCAAGATGGTCCATGATGTCGCAGCTGTGGACTGTATACTCCAGGACCATGAGTCATTCATCGCAGTCATAATGTAACAACCCACCAGCTTTACACTGGCCAATACAGGCCCACCAGCTGGAAACTATGCAAATATTGCCCATGAGCTTGACACTTAGGCAAACCAGTCCCATAATGAGTCCGACAAATGGGGGAAAAGATCTATTAGACTTACACTGAATAGATTAAACACTCTGTATATCAGTCTCGTGGGCCTTGTTTTCCTCGAGTGTCGAGATAATGGCCATATTTGCTAGTCTACATAACTAACCCAAACATAACAGTTGTATTTGAGGTCACTGCCATCACTCAAGAAACTTAAGCTTTATTTCTGAAGTAATTGACTTCTCACATTTCAGAGACCTGTTACTATAAACCAATGCTCTGTGGAATATGCATACATACTTTGATCAAAACATCAATGCGTGATTTGTACATGATTAAGCATTTACGAGTACACCAATGAAGCCAAACATCAATACAGGTAATTAGCCTACACATGTGACCTTAGTGACCTCTCATTGTCCTGAGAGGTCAAATTTGGATAAAATGCACAGGCTAATGACCAATGTTCCATGGAATGACAAGATTCTTCTATTATAGCATAAATGATTGTACATCGGGTATTACAAAGTTGACCATTGACTATACATAGAATATCAATATTCTGATATTTTGAGGTCATTGACCTGTAACCTTCCTCAGAGGTCAAAGGTAGATACACGTGAGTAATTTCTCTTGCTCTGTGGAATAGGAAAACAATTAAATTGTAATACAAATGAATATAACATCTAAGTCATGTTTGTCGTCAACCAATTGCACCAAATATCAATGTTCTGACATTTTGAGGTCATTGGCCTCATCATAGGTCATCTGAGGTCATCAGAGGTCAAAGGTAGAAATCTTACTCGAAAGGCTCTGTGGAACATTGAGGCAATTCCTCTTACAAAAATTAGTTTTTAGTACATAATTATCGTGTTTCAGTTATGAGTGACGCATTAAAATATCAATTTTCTGACATTTTGAGGTCATTGACCTCTGAAGGTCATCAGAGGTCAAAGATAGAAACCTGTCAGGGCTCTGTGGAATATAAAGACAATTTCACAGTCACAAAAATTAAGTTTTAGTACATCATTACTGTGTTTTATCATTAACCAATGATGCAAAATATCAATTTTCTGACATTTTGAGGTCATTGACCTCTGGCGGTCATCAGAGGTCAAAGGTAGAAACCTGTCAGGGCTCTGTGGAATATAAAGACAATTTCACTGTGACAAATATTAAGTTTTAGTACATCATTACTGTGTTTATCATTAACCAATGACGCAAAATATCAATTTTCTTAGATTTTGAGGTCATTGACCTCTATAGGTCATCAGAGGTCAATTCAGACTTACCTACCGATCTTAAAATTAATCTTATAGCATGTACTAACAGTGGTGAAAGTTTCATGCTTTAGTCAAATTTTGCACAATTCTTCGGCTTATCTGCTCTACTAACACGAGACCGTGCAGCCAAATTACCGTGTTGCGTCGCCATCTTGCTAGGGCAATTTTTCCTTATATGGAGTGCACGCTTATGCGCGGTCAGACTGGGCCACTGGTACGCGCGCAAGCAAGAGTACGCCGTCCAGTGGCTAGTGATTATGACGTAACAATGCACGTTTGTACATGACAATGGCCTTGCGCTTCGGAGACACAGCCCGCAAACAGATCGAGAAGTTTTGCGGAAAGTTTCGTGGGAAGTTTGCGGTCACACTGGCAAAACTTCGAGTTAAACTTCTCGATCTTTTGCCAGTCTGACAAAGTCGATAAAAAGGGTCTAGACCTCGACGAAATCATGTTTGCACGGGCGCTGTGTGTAGGCTTATGGCGGCTATGCGGAGGACTCACATTAGTTCATTTAACATGTTTACGGCGTTGTTTTTTTTTTCTGTTGAATTTCTAGATTGCTTTATTAAATCTAGAATTACATATGCACCGTAAATAAATCAAGTTTCTTCATTAATAAGCACTTTAATTTAGGTATAATGCTCGCTACTAAAATAAGTTAGGCCCAGAGTTTCAGTTGCTCATCAAAAGCAGGCAAAATCCTGCGTCTGTCTTATTGCTTCATATCATCAGTGCTTCCACTTTTCAAGGTCAGTCCTCCTGAAATCAACACTAAAAACTCCTGGAATTTACAAAAATATCCTGGAATTTTTCAAACAGGCTACAAAAGCATGATTAATTGTAAGCTGGGGGAGGGGGCAATGCATAATACTCAATGATATGTGAGAGAGCGAGCTGATTTGTGTGTGTGTGTGTGAAAATTTGCCATCAAAATAGACTCAACCTTAAGTTAAGGAAAATTATTGATATAAATATGGCATTTAAAATTTAAATAAATACAAACATTACAGTCCTATTAATTTTCAAAATTGAAGGGGGGGGGGGCAATTCCCCAGAAAAAAAATTGAGGGGGCATGCCTCTCCCCCACTTTTTACAGTTTATCTCATTTGTACTCCCCCCCCCCCAAGTACATTTACCAATTTTCTATGGCAAAGTCGAATTGGTGTACATGTAAATTCTACTCATTCTGTCTGTGCCACATTCTCTCTCCCTCTCTTCCACTTTTTTTTTTCTCTCTCTAAGTCTCTCTCTTTCAGACACATTTATTCTCTTAGTGCATTTTTTTTTCTTAGTCTCAGCATAACACACAATCTCTACTAATGTATACGTTGTTATTTTTGCACAAATATTTTCGCTGACAAGGCTATGGACACTTTTGCGAGACGTTTTCGCGAATTGACACTATAATGCACTATTCACACGGCGCATGGAGACATTTTCTTTAAATCAATTGTTTTACTGCCTACCTGTACCAGACTAAGTAGCAGCTCAGGCTTGAGTTTGAGTTGTGCTAAATCAGTAAATGTCAAATGAACATTTTTTTTTATCATGATTGTAAATGTACATAAATACAATGTAACAGTTGTAGCCTAGGCCTATGTTATTGTTAAATCTAGAGTAGACCATCTGCATAACGTTAGGCTTGAAATACGACTAAAATGGACGTCAGTGAAAAGAAGGGGGTCGATAAAGCGGTAATGCATTCATGGATGATGCACACCGAGACATACAGCTGTACCTATACCAATACCATTCCCTTAATTGATTTATCCATCAAATTTCAGATTATGGCTATCAACACGTTAAACTGGACTTTATTTTCGGGACCACGGTTTCATGGAATTTGAAACGCACCAAAATTTGCCAAAACGAACATGTGGATTTGATCTTAATCATGGCATCATCAACATCATCACCATCGATCATCATCATAAATTTACATACTGTCAGTGTCACTGTCGTAGGCCCTAGCTCTATCTAGCTTTATAAAATGGGTTCAAGAATGTAGCCAATTGGAAGCGCTGAAATGAGTCACGTGTGCGTGCATTAATTTCTTACTAACATGCACGCCGTAAAGTCACTGACGTCACAATGTTTACACTAGCAGTGCACGCTCAATCAGTATGTTACAAGTGCGTCGCGCGCTACTATACACGCTGTCTATCCTGTAAACAACTTCTAGTTCGGGCTGCCAGCCGGCCTTTCTTGTGCATAACATGTGGCGTACGTATGCTCTTATACGTACAGTACTTATATGTGCGGGATTTCCGAGTGCGACGTGCGTAAATGTTTGGGACGAACATCTTCGGACATCTTACTTTTGAGCGAGTGCTACATGTAGCTGACTGGTATTGACCCACAAAGGTACGTGAAAATGCTGTTAGTTTTCGACCCATTTTATAAAACAAATGATGCACAGGATTATTTCGTGGCGTTAGTGAAGGTTCGGCGCACCTTCACTAACGCACTCTATCCTGTGCATCATTTGTATAATAGAACCTATTTGGTGCCAAGTAAAAATGGCAGAGGTAAAAATGACAGAGGTAAAAATGTCATAGTAAAAATGGCAGAGGTAAAAATAGCAGAGGTAATAATGGCAGAGGCAAAAATGGCAGAGGTAAAAAATCCATGGCAGAAGTAAAAATGGCAGAGGTAAAATGTCAGAAGTAATGAGAGCGATTTCGTCAGAGGTAAACGTATGAAGAGGTTTTGAATAATAACCTAGCCAGAGCAATTGTCGAATTATCAAATCCAAACTGCATATTTGAAGAATATTTATTGAAAGAAAAAAGATGACAGCACTCTCATTATTCTGATTTTGATTCAAGTACAGTGGCGTAATCTGTCTGTTCAAAGGAATATTAAACCAGCTATTATTATCATTATTATTATTAGTATTACTATTATCTATCACTTTTGGTATAAACATATACTTCTATACGCAGATATACAACATTTACTCTCACATACACACTCTTACACAAACGAATTCCGTTCACTTCCAGGCTAGTATATTGTCATTATTTTTCATTTTTTTTTATCTGTTTAGTGTAAAGAAGTGAAGGAGACATTGTCGAAGCAAACCCGCTAATTTTTCACCTGTTCTATGTTATTTTCTCACATTCAGGTTTCGTATAGGAGCCTATATCTATTTCACAAGGCCTGATCACGACATAATGTAGAAGTGAAAATACAAAACGCAAAAAAAAAAACAAACAAACTACAGCAGATGTATCGGCAGACATCAGTATAGGCTCTTGCAAAATATTTCATTACATTGTTCAAGTATACATGGCGCAAAAACAAATATCTCGAAGTTCAATAAACACTTTGTGGTCACTTTACAAACTTATGCCTATTAAAACTGGAGACGAACTTTAGCAATAGACTCTTCTAGTAAGATTATAAACCGATAGTTTGCCACGGATTTCTTACAATCATTGTTGAACGAATCCGCAGGCGAAAAAAAAAATGAATGTTCGATGCCTTTCAAACTTTGCTGTTGCTCCAAAGTCAGATTCCATTATGTTAAACGTAATAGATTTATGAACATGGTGTGTTGCTAAAGATTGGTAGATTCAGCCTCCGAAAATGACGTTGTTGCATCGTTACAACAACAGTAAGAAAACGTCACTAAAAAGTAATACGAATCTTCCAGTTGAAACTACAAAAGGGGAGTAACAAAAATAAACAGGCTCAAAATTCGTTTATATTATTTAGCAAAAATTGGGATATATCCAGGTGTCAAACCAAGATTTTACCATTCTGATCGTTAAAAACGTTTCATTAGATTCACAAACATATATTTTTTTTTTTTCGGGAGGGGGTAGTTAAGTAGTACTCTCTTAAAAAAGTCGAGTGAAAATATTCACTCTTAAAGGAGTGAATACAAACAAGAGTGAATTTAGAGTGAAATTGGAGTGAATTTTGAGTGAAAATGTTCATTTTCACTCATTTTGGAGTGACCTCAGGGATCAGTCGAAGATTTTAAGAGTGATCCATGAGGTCACTCCAAAACGAGTGAAAATGAACATTTTCACTCAAAATTCACTCCAATATCACTCTAAATTCACTCTTTTTTGTATTCACTCCTTTAAGAGTGAATATTTTCACTCGATTTTTTTTAGAGAGTATGTAGCACAGGAGTGTAGGAACACTGAGTAGAGCACTTTGTGATACCCCTATATATATAAAACATTTTCGTGTAATTAATGATTTGTTTAACCCCTAATTTTGGGGGAAATGGGACATCAAGCGCTGAGAATTAATAAGACAACCTGGAGAGAAATTAGATAACCATCATGACCAAAGTAGGATTTACATGTGCCGCGGGGAGAAATGTAACACTGCCCTATTAAATTTCTCCCAGTGATAACAGAAACAGTAAAAGATCCCTGCCAATTTTTCATACCTGCATGTCTGTTATCAAGCAATTTTATTGTTAGAAGTTTGCACACTTATTAAAATACATTTGTACCTATTAACATAGTATAGGACCTACGAGATCTAAGTTTGATATTTTACTGACAAGATATCTGTAGAGCTGTATAGTGATCAA
Source organism: Diadema setosum (assembly GCA_033980235.1). NCBI lineage: Eukaryota > Metazoa > Echinodermata > Echinoidea > Diadematoida > Diadematidae > Diadema > Diadema setosum. The sequence continues at coordinate 18,975,425 of CM067077.1, read as the reverse complement.
TATGTCCTTTTGCAGGTGTACCGAGGCTCATACTGATATAATTGGATTATTGACTTGCCGACCATTTTTCAACTTACATGAGTTTATATTTCTCCCCGTGTCCCATTTCTCCCCGGTCTCCCCCGTGCTTTATTTCAGGAGAAGGCACGAAAAGCGCGTATTGCTAGAAAGGTGTCAGAAACATGAAGGAAAATAAAATCTCTGTCACTTTTTACCATTTCTACGACTAAATTTTTATCAATGACATTTTTATCTCTGGCATTTTGACAACTGACCTTTCGACCACTGACAACTTTACCTCTGACATTTTTACCAATGTCTGAATTATTTACCACTGCCATTATTACCTCTGACATTTTTACCTCTGTCATTTTTACCTCTGCCATTTTTACCACTGCCATTTTTACCTATGCCATTATTACACCGAACCGCTTGTTCCCACTTTTCGGAGTCGAGAGCAACTTAAATTTTCACTCACCGATGAAAAGTCTTGCCCGACTTCTTCCCTGTTCTATTTGTGCAATTCACTGCAACACAAGATGGCATTTTGCCGGAGACGGTGCATCGAATTCACCCCCGATAACTTCGAAACTTGTTCTTTCTACCGAAGTTACTTCGCCGATACTCAATTCTTCCCCTGCATGGGGTCATGTATGCGCTGTTTGAGCGTCTCCATCACACCAAGGAGGTATGAACATACCTCCTTGATCATACCATATATAGCGAGGTGCCCGCACCTCGTCAGTGGCCCGAATACCGTCACCCCGCTTAAAATTGTTTTAAGCGCACTAAACAAAAATTTATGCCCGGGACTGTGTTCAGTACGCTTGAAACTTGGCAGGGCCACCACAACCAAGCAAATTTTGATGAAAACCGAACAGTTTTTCGCGAAAATCTGAAATTTTAATCGGAATAGGACCCTACGTGTTATAAGTATCACCACTGTCCCGCACGCATCTTTTACGTGTATGTCTATGGGAGCATCACGGTCACCCGCACACGTCTTTTACGTGCTTTGTCTATGGGAGCGCGGGTGACGAGTTGCGGGCCCCTTCCTAAGCGCGCAACTTTTTCGCATCGTTCGCGTTTGACGACGATAGCTGCAAATTTTCGACATCGATCAGTGAGCTTGTGGTTCCATTGGAATTTTCAGCATTTTTCCTGTATGTGAGTTGGATTTCAAAGAATTTCAGTGGCGAAATGTGATTTAAATATGCGCAAACATAACTATGACGAGGTGCGGGTCACCCAAGTATACCTCCCGTGTTACCCGTGTGTGCGCGATTGATGAGGAAGTGGGGGTGGGGTGCGCGATATGACGCGTGCATGAACAATCGAAAATGAGAGAGTGGTTGGATCCACATAGCGTGCACTCCATATAAGGAAAAATTGCCCTAGCAAAATGGCGGTGGTAGCAAGTTTTGGTTTTACGATCTCCCGTTTTTGATGGTAGGAGACTTCAATGCCAGAACAGGGATAATATGGTGATTTTCTTACAGTGGAAGATGAGATTCAAAGTGAAATTGGTTTGTCATTCATATCCGAGAATATAACTGATTCTCAATCTGAACTTGAATTGCTTGGTATTTGTACTAAAAGGTTCAACAATGATCGTCATGTTAATAAATAACGGTCATAGATTATTAGATCTTTGCAAAAATATGGATATACATATAGTGAATGGCAGATTCGGTGATGATTTCGGTATTGGTCGTTTAACATGTGGCAGTGCCAGTACTGTTGATTATGCTTTGGCATCTCCCGAAGTCTTCACAAAAATTGAAAATTTCTCCATTGGTACTTTTGATAAATTTCTATCAGACAAACACTGTCCGATTTCACTCGAAATTGTCAATAGATTTGCTCATGCTGTAGAAAGATCTACTGGAAATTATAATGTTTTAGAACAGACGGAGGTAATTGTAATGATGAAAAGTCAATCAAGATCAAATGGGAGGATAAGAAAAGAAATATGTTCGTTCAAAATTTTGATGATGCAGAAATACTGGCATCAATAGATTACATAGAGACACTTACTAAAGGAAACATCTCTCAAAGTGAAATTGATAAGATCGCTGGTAATCTACGTAACATCTATTTAGATGCTGCAGTTGCGTGTAATATGGTTATTGAGTCTAAAGCAAAGAATTTCAAGGCACGCCGAAACAAATTTCACGCAAATCCTAGGTTTGATAAGGAATGTTCTGATGCAAGAAAAGATTTTATACGAGCAAGAAATGTCTTCCGTCGAACTAAAACTGATAGTAGTGAGAGTGAAATGAAACGTAAAAGTAAACTGTACAAAAATGTTATCCGTTTAAAGAAGCAAAATCATACCTGGCAATCAAATTCAGCATTAAGGAATTTAAAAAGTTCAAATCCGAAAGATTATTGGAAACTGATTAATAGGAAGAAGAGATTCTGTGAAACATCTCAAGAACTATCGTCGCATGATTTTTATGATCATTTTAAAAGTTTGCGTAGTGGTAACGTACGATCTTATGATGCTGGTATTGAAGCACTACTTAATGATATGTCAAATGAAGAATTAGATAGAGAGATTGAAATATCGGAAGTTCTCAATCAAATGAAACGACTTAAGAATAACAAGGCACCAGGCCTTGATTTGATTTTGAATGAACTTCTGAAGAATAGTTCAACAAATTTGGTCAAGTTTATAACCAAATTGTTTAACCTTGTATTCGACAGTGGCATTATCCCAACAGATTGGGTAAACGGTTTGATAAAACCATTGTATAAAGGGAAGGGCTGACGAGATTGTGTTGACAACTACAGAGGTATTACATTATTGAGCTGTGTTGGGAAGCTATTCACGGCAGTATTAAATGATAGAGTAACTTTGTTTGTAGAATCACAATGCCTGTTAGGAGAGGAACAAGCTGGTTTTAGATGCGGATATTCAACTATGGACCATGTATTTTCATTACATGCTATTCTTGATTTCTATTTACAGAGAAGGAAAAGGGTGTATACAGCTTTTGTTGATTACAAAAAAGCATTCGATTTGGTTGATAGATCTTCACTGTGGTTGAAATTGTTTGACCATGGAATTAATGGTAAATTACTCCGGGTCGTTAAGGATATCTATAGAAAGTCAAAATCCTGCGTTTTTTATAACAATTCTAAATCAGATTTTTTTAAAGAGTAACATAGGTGTAAAACAAGGCGAGAATTTATCACCAATATTATTTTCGTTGTATTTAAACGATTTTTCGTCATTTCTGTCTCAGAGATACCCTGGCCTGGATTCTCTTTCGTCAGGTATCAATGAAACGTGTTCTACCGAAGAAGTGAATATATTTGTTGATTTATTCACATTACTATATGCAGATGATAAGATTGTGTTGGCTGAAAATGCAGAGGAACTCCAGTTAGCTCTTGATGCTTTATTTGATTATTGCCAATTGTGGCATCTGACCGTTAATACTGCTAAGACTAAGATAGTTATTCTTTCCCGTGGAAAAGTTAGAACAGATGACAAAATTTGTGTCTGCGATGATTATGTTTACTTAGGAACGACGTTCAATTATAATAATAATTTTAAGAAAGCTATAAACAAACAAGTAACCCAAGCCAAAAGAGCGTTGTATTCCATGAAAAGTAAAATTTGACCTCTCCTCCTTCCAATCGACGTAAAACTAGAGCTATTTGAACATTTCATAGTGCCTATTTTGCTTTACGGCAGTGAAATTTGGGGTTTTGAAGACCTCGCCCAAATTTAAACTTTCTTTTGTAGATATTGTAAGGAACTTCTTGGATTACATAAGCGAACTCCGAATTGTATGGTTTACGGAGAAATAGGTAAAGATAGATTACAAAAAACAGTGACCCTTCGGATGTTAATGTTTTGGTTTAAACTGGTTAACAGTAATATGTCAAAGCTAGCGCATGTTTTGTATAATTTTCAATATGTTTTATCGGCGAGGCAAGAAAATTCGATGACATGGGTAATTAAGATAAAAGAAATATTTAACAACTTAGGTCTTACTGCAATTTGGAACAGCCAAGCATCACATCTCACTTTAGCTGGCTTCAAATGTTCAGTTAGTACCAGATTAAATGATATTGACAGACAAGAGTGGAATAGTAATGTAGACAAAAATTCTCAATGTTTAAATTATCGAATTTTTAAGCAGGATCTTCATTTTGAAAAGTATTTTCGACACCTTAATGATTCACAGGCAAAATTTAAAATTCCGTTGCGCTAATCATAAACTGCCAATTGTTTCCGGAAGATACAATCAGATTCCAAGAAACGAAAAATTTTGTACCCATTGTAATGAAGAGAAAATTGGCGATGAATTTCACTACCTTTTTCAGTGTAGACTCTTTAATGAACAACGAAAGAAATACTTAAAAAATATTACTGGAAATACCCAAATACTATGAAGATGGATCAATTATTTAATTGTCAAAAGAAAACAGTCCTTTCCAATTTAACCAAGTTTTGTAATTATATAATGACACATGTTTAGATTATTAGTATTTTTTATCCTTTTTGCAAATACTACATGCCTTTTTTACAGGCTGTGCCTTCTTTACAATTGATATATAACTTATTTGTCTTCTCACTCTCTCCTCCTTTTTTCTTCCATCTCTCTACTTCTTCTTTTTCTCGTTCCCGTCTCCATATTTCCGTCATTCTTGTTCACTTAGCGTATATGAATTCATTTCCGTATGTCTTTGCGTTTTTCTTTTTTCTGTTTCTATTTTTCTTCTTTTTTTTCCTGAACCAAAAGTCACTCGTATATCTTCTGTTAATTCACCAGTCTTGTGTCCTTTTCACTCTCCCTCTTCACCTCCATATCCCTTCTCTCTCTCTCCTCTCTCTCTCTCTCTCTCTCTCTCTCTTTCTCTCGTCATATTTCCCTTTCTTTGTTTTGTTTTGGTTGTTGTTGTTTTTTTACCATATATCGTGTATATATTGTATATTTCTGTACATTTTTTTTCTTTTCACCAATCGCATTTCATTCTTATTTTTTTGTTATAGTTGTTTTGTACACTTTTCAGAGTTATTTGCAATTATTATTTATTGATATTATAATGTGCTATATGTTTTTCATTGGACTCCGATACCCAGAGTTTGGGTTGTGAGTAAATAAACTTTCAGCTTTCAACTTTCAACTTTCAACTTTCCTGGGTGAACACGCATTCCACTATGTTTTAGTTCGGTGGTCTGACCACGCCTAAGCCTGCTTGAGCTTGCACTCCATATAAGGAAAAAATTGCCCTAGCAAGATGGCGACGCAACACGGTAATTTGGCTGCACGGTCTCGTCAGGGAGGTGTTACAGAGATGGAGTGGCAACTCTTCGTAATTCATGCAAACACATGTTTGGGTTCAAGGCGTTACAATGGGATGTCTAGCATTCCATTACGCTTTGAAGTCATGCTCGGCACCGCTCTGGTTTGCAAGACGAAGTTCGGAGACGAAGAACGCATTTCACCTTTCGTTGAAATACAAGTTTTATTTCACCGTAAAAATTTAAATGAAATACTCGAATTGATTTAGAATAGTTTAGGAAAGAATTCAATATTATAAACATGTATTTCTAGTTTCTTCGTAATGCGCAAATCAAAATGAAATGAAAATTAGGCCCTCTTAAAATCCTAATATTTTTCTATAATGCGCATATTTGTGCATGTTAGTTTTTAATCTTTTAATCTGGGATATTTTGATCTTTCAAATACAGTACTCCGCGTAAAGCGTATTCCAGCGTGCTTTTAAACTATTTGCTGTTAAAATTGTTAGTTTTACACTGCATTTTGGTTCGCTGCTCCAATTCAAGTTACACAAATTCATTGTTGCCATCACATTGAAAGAGAGAGCGAATTGCAGTAGGGGCAAGTATTTCTAGATGTGAGGAGCGCTAGTCCCGATTATTGATGCTCTCTTTTGTCAAAGCACATGGGTAACACCTGTAGTTGAACGCATAACTTCTCGGCGGCGCCGCGCATGACTTCAAAGGAGAGCAGTAGTTGTCTCTCCTTCTGTAGCACCTCCCTGGTCTCGTGTATGTTGGGAATAGGGACACGCATTCCACTATCTTTCAGTTCGGTGGTACAATGGCAGCCCCCATGAAATCACTGACACAATTGTACAGTCCGCCCTCTAGTGGTGGGGAGAAGAAAATCTCTTTGATACCACCTGTACCCAGTGCCATATATTAAGAGAGTCTGGCCAACTCGGTTTTCGGCTTAGGTGTTTTGAAACATGTGATTGGTCAAAAGCTGGTCCCGTGACCTACAGGCGCCATGTTGTTACCAAAGTCATTCACGCGGGCGCGAGCAGAGCTCATACGCAGTGCCCATTGTTCATTACGCGCAGCTGCGCGCTAATTATTGCTTGCCTTGGGGACTTCCCCTGAATATCAGTCATGGTGCAGCGGGGATACTTTCATTGCCGTTGTCAACTTTATTGAAGTAGAAGATACAATACGAAAGATGTTTTGATATCTTACTGCCATAAACTGAAGATTCGTCATGCCTTCCTGCGCAGCATGACGTTGCGCAAACCGACCTGGCTCTTAGTGTAATGATGCACCGCTTTCCGACAGATCCAAAACGAAGGAAAAAGTGGGAAATCAGAGTGCGACGGGAAAACTATATGATTTGTGCGAGTATGGGAGGGGCAAGGTTCAAGGATCAATATCAGGTAAAATGTTAAAATTCTACTATCTATTGTTGAAATATAATAAATGATAATTTCCCATACACGTCCTAAATACCTATTTTTAAACAATTTTAGATCTTATTACTTACTTTAATACCGATGACGTTTTCATGTTGTACATTGTACTATAAGTGTATTCCTTTTGAATAACATACTATAGGCCTTCATGTCAGTTTCATACATAATATTATATGAAACGAAATAGGATGGTAATTGACGATTATTTACGTGCGAAACCTTGATAACTGTGGAATTCGTCTATCCTCTGTGCACAGCTAGAATTGTAAGTTTATATTCTTGTTCATATCTGGACAACTTGCTAAATACAATATACATACAGTAGCATACAGTCTAGTGACAGTTTACGATACGACTCACAGTGAATTCTTCTTTTATTTTTACAGCAATAATTTATCATAATATTCAGGAATTATGCCCTTTAGACAGCTTCCCTATACGGTATACCTGTGTGCTTGTGTCTATTTGGATGTGTAAAAATGATTGATTGTTGGCTTCGTTAAACGTGGATGGAATGAAAGAATGTCCCTCCCCCATACCTACCCCCTTTACATTACACATTGGTTACCCCCTTTATATTGGTTACACCCTTTACATTGGTTACCCCCTACATGGTTACCTGTAGAGAGAAAAAAAAGGGATTATTTTCAAGATTCTGTTATTACTACATCATTCAATTCATTCTTTACCCCCCCGTAATTCTGTTCAAAAATACAATCCGACACGAAGGCTGCGTTCATCATCTGATGCATTGTTACTCCAAACACCCAGAGTAAAACATGGATGGGATGATCATGCTTCCTCCGTTATGGGACCAAAATTGTGGAATCAGTTAACTATTTAGCTAAGGGAACTGCCATCTACAGAGTCATTCAAATCCAAACTTAAAACTTTCCTCTCACACTGAGGACTGTAATTGCTGTATGTCATTGACAATATTGTAATTTTTATTGGTTTATGTTGTATTCCTTATTTGGTATATATTTTTTTTGCCATTTTTTCTTTGTTAACATATTTGAACATGTATGCATGTACATGTATAATTATTATATGTGACCGTGCATCACAAAACAAACAAAAAGTCGCACCCCTTGATTTCGCGTGAGGACTCAAAAAGGTGACATGGGTCAGCCGAGTCAATCTTTAGTTTTTCATATTTTCTGAGAGAGGTATCCTTCTTCTACATTATTCTTCAGTTTGGTATCATAACATGAGTGGGAAAGTGTGTTTTTATCAGTTTTTCTACCACCTTTTTTTTTTGGGGGGGGGAGAGTAGAATGATTAGGTATCTCTTAGAGGCCACTTTTCATGTCTTCAAATCCTTTGCACACTCTTCACTTTGAAGTCTAATAACCTGTGAAAGGATGGCGCTACTGCTTTGAAAGTTGGCATTACTCATGGGCAGAATGTGTTAATAAAACATGCTCAATTTCAGCTTAATCTGATAATCCCTTCGTTGTTGTTGCTCGGGTGGTTTACATCCTGTGTTTTGTCCCTTTCATGGCACAGCTAGCATGGCTTGGTAACGATTAAGCTCTTGAATAGACCATGTACTTCAGAGCCTCTTTTTCAGTTCACACTTTCCAGAGTGTGTGCTTTCTTTGCAATATTTAGGTAGGTTAGGGGAGTCCAATTGAATTGAGTTATGCTCTGTCAGAATCTGCCCTTAACTAAAATATATCCATGTCTGGCGACTTTTTGTTGGTTTTGTGGTGCAGGGTCACATATATCTTTTCATTTTTGAAGCGCCATGAGCACTGAAAAGTGGACCTGTGCGCTATACAAGTAGCCACTATTATTATTATTATTATCATTATCATTATTTCTCTCTCACCCTCTCTGTCTCTCTCTCTAAGAGAAAGAAAAGTGAAGCAACACCGTGCCTTTGGGACGCCTGCGCGTACACGCTAACCCTCCAAGCGCACACGCTAAAATCATAAGCGCACTGTACGCTGGGTAACGACATGGCGTCCAATTTATGAGTTGGCCAGACTCTCTTAATATACGGCACTGCCTGTACCCATAGAGCTCTGATACCACCCCTCCTCGCAATGAGTAAGCTACGATCGCTCCAATTGGTCAAGAAGATCAGAGATTCACCAATCACAAAAGTGCTTACTGACTACTAGTCATTGCTCACCAAGGATTCATTCTAAACAAATTTACAAGCAAGAGACCGAAGAAGAAACGTACGCGTTGATGAAGCATACTCTAACCGAGTTTGAACTTTTAATTTTGCTTATCTTACTGTGTTGTTGTCGTGCTGTTGTTTTCGTACCTGTTACAGTTGACAGACATCAGCAATACACCATGGCTTTCCCACCGTCATCCAGCCTATTCCAGGCCCGTTCGCCCGGTCCTTCGCTTAGCAAAAGATAGACGCCAGTCCCACCTGTGTTATTCTGTGTGAGTTGTTCATTGATATCGGGTATTCGAGTTTATATGGAGCTGGATATGAGTTGTCAGTCGGGCCGACTCGGAAGTAGGGATACTATTGAATGCAATTGATGCTTGGTAATATAATCCCTGCCATAATCCCTTATCAGCCCTCAGCAGGGGTCTCTATAACACTCAATTACTGTCACTGAGTAAGAGTAGTCAAGTAGACTAGTCTAGGTAGGATCGGATTAGGATTCAGGAACCCCGTGCCGTGGACTGTGCCAAGTGAGATCAAGCATTCAAGATCAACTCAACCCCAAGACGCCAAGTGTCATGAATGTGAAGGATTTCCACGAATGCACTGAAAACAACGGCAATGACATTTTGACCCCCTGGCCTTGTTAATGTTGAATTTAGAAAATACGACTCCTGGATTGCAGAATGGCTGAAACGCATCAATCAAAGTGCAGTCCACGGAAAAAGAAAGCAGAGGCTTTCATCATAGATTTTGTAACAGGGAAAAAACCAGACAATGTGACTCGATCTAAACCTACATTCAGACCGACGTCTGCAGTGTCTGATGCTGGTACAGTGACCATCAGAAATGATGATGGTAATGTCACAACTGATGGCACCATGAATAGGAGTGAAAAAATGGACCAATTGCAATCACCCAAGAAAAGGAAATCTGGCTTACAAGCTGCATTTGAACGATTTCGTCGTGGGAGACAGGTGAGATTGTTTTGTCACGAAAGTTCTAAACTTTAGTTTGAATCGAAAGAAATTAAATTCTATATATAGGACCTATTGTGCATGCCTATCTGTCATGGCCATAGCCCCGGAGACCGCGCCGCTATGCGGCGGGGTCCTGGCGGCTACCTCGTAGTTTCGCTAAAGTGAGAACCACGAACAACTCCCTATTGCCACATACGGCGACTTCACGAGTAAATCATGGGTAAATTTCTATCATAAACACAGTGACAATAAAAAATGAAATACACATTACCCCATTGCCTTGGTTTTTTTCACGAATTTATCTGGAAACTGCAAAATTTTCCACATTTTTTAGGAGTAAGCGGCCTGCCCTAGTGGGAGAGCCGTGCTACCATTTTGAACGTGTATATCCATTAGTAAGCATCTGCGCATGTAGCGAGTAATACGTAGCCTTTTGTCAAGGCCCTCTCGCTGCGTGGTGTAGAGAGCCCAATCGAGTAAGGTAGCGCGACTCGCTTCGCTCGTCCGTTCGCTCGTCCGTTACAGCGAGAGGGCCTTGCCAAAGGCTAGCATGCAACGTTAGTGAGCATCGGCAAGCTGAAGACAATTCGCCTTATAAGACAACATTTTCTGCATTGTAAGCAACGAAATGCATCAAAAAGTCGCCGATTTGAATCATTTAGGTTTAATCGACCCATGTAAGTATTCCTAGTAGTTTTTGTTGAAAAATTAAGGAAATATAGCGCCGCAACGGCACCCGTTTTGTACAACATTAAGATCTGAATGCGAAAACGGCGCAGCCCCAACGCTGCACGTTGGGGCTGGTCGCAGTTATCAAGGCCATGGAGTAGACCATACAAAATATGTTGAGAGTCATTATAGTAATTGGCTCCTCAGTTACTAACGTTACTTGCCCTAAAATGTTGAAGGGGTAACGACGCTTTAAGTAAGACAAAGTGGAACAATTTTGTATAGACGAAAGATCAGTCTGTCTCATCAAGGATAATATTACAGTGTATATTCCATGTTATGTAGACTGCGTCTGGCTTCATAGAATCCGTCTCCTTTACAGGGTGAAAGTTCTCGTACCAGATACTGTAGGGATTGACCGACAAGTATGTCTATTAAATTCCGCGAAAAACTTCTCATTTATAAAAATGACATTTGCTGGGTCAGTTTTTCGCTTCTTTAGACAAACGCCATTGATACATACGCTATCGCAACAGTTTCAACCGTCCTGGTTGAACGCAACTTCGACCCAGTTCCCCCTGCATAAAAATGGTTATTATTATTTTTTCCAGCTTGGTTTTCAAACCAATCTGGAATAAAAATATATACAGGATTAAGCAGTCAACATTTTGACTCACCTCTTCCACTGTTTCGTCCTGTTTTCTGGTTGTTTCCTCCACTTCTTTGCAGCACTCCCCAATTCATTGCCGAACGTCTACGGCAAGCCAAATGCTCCATACAATCACTATATCGGTACACTTATGTTTATTGACTAAAGTACTAGTAAGTTGTTCGAGCGCTAAATTTAACTTCGTAATATTGTGAATGAGTCTCATTCACAATATCAAAGTCAAAAAGTTTTATGAAATTGAAATTCCTCTGAACAGATGGATTTTTCTGTCTAAATTTTGTTGTGTTAATTTCTTGCAAATTTCTTGCTTAGTGATTATTACTACCGATGGTGCAAAGAATGGTACAAACATGGAGCTACTCTTTTTGGTAGCTCCATGGTACAAATAAGCTATAAATATTTTACTTTATGTGAGAAGTTATTTTGTGTACTGTATTGACTGTCAATGAAACAGATGTACAGAATTCATGTAAATGAGCATACACACAAAAGTTAATCTCACAGATATCCTCCCTCACAGCAAATATTGGTAAGTAGGCCATGTCTTTACACACTCATTTCTGGGAAAGACTTCCCTAAGGGCATGTTCAAGTGCTCAAAAGTGAACCAAAGCAAACCAATCTAATGAGTACTGTACCATGCTGTACCAAATTTAAAGCTTTTGAGTGCTCTGTGGATAACATATACCTGACGAGTTATTTTGAGAGGAGGTCTCACATTTTGTAGCAACAGGGCTCCATTCATTTGGGGCGCTTAGGTGTGCCAAACAAAAGTGTGAAAGGCATGAACACTTTGCATTATACACGTAATATATGTGTTTTACATGCATTATTTTCATGTCAACTTCTGGTGCTGTTATGGTACACATTTTGAGCACATTGGGAAATAGCCCACTTTTGGCTTGGTATACATGTACAATATATAGTATGGTATGTTACACATTAGGAATGTTCAAGTGCTCCTCTGGCGCATATACAGTGTGGTACGTTAGCTTCAGGAGAGTGCTCGAATGCACCCTCTTTCTCCCCCCCCCCCACACACACTAATTTTGCCATACCACTCTACACACTTTCTTACCCTTGTTTGCTTTCCTATGCACACACCCACACATTTGCTATAGCAAGTGTTGTGGTATGGGGGAAGGGGGCATGAGGAAGGCTTGCCCATATGAATGTATGCAGCAGCAAAATCTCTAGAAGACTTTCCTTTGTGTCTGAAAGGAAAAGAAGTACCAGATTGCTACCTAATGTGGAGGATTAATGGTGGGCAGTTTATATCACATACTACTTGTTCTCAACCACTAACTGTCAACTTTAAACTTTCAGGTAATCAGAGAACAAAAGCAATATATGCACAGAAGAATTGTTGAGAGGAAAGAAATAGTGACATTGATATACACCCTTTGAGCACATTATGATTCCAGATGCTGACAGTTCAGTTCAGCGTGTATGAGGCCAGGGTAAACAGAAATTAATACTTTCCACAATAACCAAAACTACTAATTACATACAAACATTTACTGTACAAAAAACTACTGGACTGAATTTTAGAATGGTTTAACATAGCAATAGGGCAATTCTGTAAAATAGTGAATCTCAACATCAAAATTTCAAAATTGTCAAATCACTGCAAGTAAGGTACCATATCAATCGTCGTAGATTATATTTTCATGGACTTTTGTTGATTTTAATTTGTTATGCGTATTCTTAGAATTGTGGGTATTGAAGTCAGGGGCTAATTTTCCTCTCATTTTTAGTTAAAAATTAACCAAAATTTACTTGAAACGTACACTTTTCAATTACTAATAAAAGAAAACCACCAGTCTTTTTGTTTTTTATAGTGACACTTTTACCAGGTTTGACCACTTTGGTCATGGTCCGACACAGTGAACATACATTTTTTAATATTCACATTAAAATCTGAAGCAAGATAAAGCATTATCACTTAGGATGCAAAGTACTTTTGTCATAGGCAATGTAACCATCATCATAGGTCACTTGCATGGTTTGTCAAAACTGAGATATTATGGTGTTGGACATACACTTTGAATGTACGTCCGACACTATAGTGCCACTCCAGCAACTCCAACAATTTCAATTTTATCAGACCTGACACAGGTAAATTTAAACTTTCTTCATTATGGAGTATTCTACAAATGAATTCATTATGAAATCAAAGCAAATAATCAGACTAAAAGATTTTATGAAGAATTTTATAAAAATCAAATTATGAAAAAGATTTGGAGCATGCAGTTCTATACAGTTACAGCATGCCTACAAGTAGCAACAAGGGTCTCAGGCCTGGTGCCGATCGAAGAGTTTATGAACGATAGTAGCGCCAGGCTCAGGCCAAAATTCCTTGCATGGTCAAAGGTCACAATTATGTGGCTGCGCCCTCCGCCGAAGCGCGTGTTCAGTTACCATGGTAGTTGTCTATTATGTGGCCGAGTTCGTGAATGGGTCATCGTATATAAAAGTAACGCGGCTCTGCTATAGTTACTGAACACAATTTTTACAGCTTGGCGCAGGCCAAATTAGCTCAGGCCAGGAGCTGGCCAAAAATGCATGAGTTAGTAAAAGGGGTATAGGTCACTTCAATCTAAAAAAAAAAACTAGAGATTGTAATTTGTCATCACTGACAAATTAAGGTGATCCGATTTTTTTTATCAATGATTCGAGTCCTGATCGCAATAGGCATGACCATACAAGTTTCATCTGTGTTTAGAGACATTGGCCGTGTGATGTTTGCATTCTCATTTAGCAAAGGGAGTCATATCTGCCATGTTTGGTACCAAATTCTGTATACACTATAACGAAGAAACAGCAACAAGTACATATGACCTTTGACCCACCTTTGCACTCCCAAGATTGCATCTGATGAAATAGTGGTTATTTTGTGAAATGATTCTCGCGACATCGTGTATACGTGTGAAAAATATGGGAAAGATAGGACAGGTATTCACCAAGATACAAGATGAAACATTTATGACCTTTGACCCTAATTTACATACCCAAGATGTTGTCCGATCTAGTAGTTGTTATTTTATGAAATAATGTACGTGACATGAACTAAACATGTGGAAAATATGGGGGTGATTGGGCGTGTTTTTCTTGAGTTATTGCAAAGAAAGATGCAGAAAGAAAGAAATATCTCAATACATAGAAGATAAGCTTTAAATTCAACCAAGTTTTTTATCGTGATCCCGACATCGTATGAAATAACGAAATAAATTTAATGATAGCGCAAAGTCTCAGCTAGAACATATCAAAATCTGGGAGAAATTCACCAAAGGGTAAGTGAGCTAGTGCTCGATAAAGACGATCATGTCAATATTCACATTAAAAAAAATTCCCTCCCATAGAGATAACACGTCATAACGAAGATACAAAAAGAAGTACATATGACCTTTGACCTCAATTTGCACAGACAAGATGGCATCTGAGTAAAAAGTAATTATTTTGTGAAATGATCCTTGTAACATGGTCTTTGCGTGTGCAAAATATGGGAAAGATAGGACATGTATTCACTAAGATACTCGATGAAACACTTATGACCTTTGACCCTAATTTACATACCCAAGATGGTGTCCGATCAAGTAGTTGTTATTTTATGAAATAATTGACGTGACATGAACTAAACATGTGCAAAATATGGAAGTGATAGAGGCCGTTTTTCTTGAGTTATTGCAAAGAAAGTTGCAGAAAGAAAGAAATATCTCAATACATCGAAGATAAGCCTGAATTTCAACCAAAAGTTTTGACGTGATCCCGACATCGTATGAAAAAACGAAGGGCACACTTACGGTAGCGTAAAGTCTCAGCTACAACATATTAAAATCTGGGAGAAATTCACCGAAGGGTAAGTTAGCTAGTGCTCGATAAAGATAGTCATGTCAATTTTCATTTCCAGAAAAACTGCACTCCCATAGAGATAACACGTAAACTGGTCAAATTTGACAAGATCACATTCAATCCATTTTTACGAGGTGATACCGTTATCTAATCAAAATATTGTAATTTTATGTTTGAAAGAACATAAAATAAGCTACAACATACTGAAATCTGGGTGAAAATTGACAAAGGACTAGTGAGATAAGCTTGAGTGAACTTGAAATTTGATGACGTCATTTTGAAAATTTACTTTTTTTACTTTATTAAGAAATTTGATATCTTTTAATCATTTTGTCAGCATTACCACCCCATGAAATGACATGTACAACTCATCAGCTTTCAAAATATGTAAAGAAAATGGGGGGTCACCGTCCATCCTGACGAGTAAAATCGGATCTAAAATTAGCAATTTTTTGGCATAGTTGCACTGCATATCGCCATTGACGCGCGCGCGGAATTTCAACTTTGACGGGCCCGTATGACGTCATATTGAATCGGATTGACTTGAAACTTGGTAGAAATATTCCTTGACATTTCAGACATTCGATCCGTGCGATAAAACGTGAAATTTCTATTGCATATGAGCTGTGCGTGCGTATATGCGCGCGCGCGTACGCGTCCGTCGATTTTTTTTGAAATGCAGTAAATGACCTGAAACGTGTGCAAAACAATTTTGAGGTTGATTGGAGCATGTTTAAATTTCAACGCGCGCGTACGCGCTCGTTTAGTATGAACGTGACTAAATTTTATGAAATATATCAATAGACCTTGACTTGAACTATATGATATCTTAATTTCATTCAAAAATTCCATTCCATTAATGAGATATTGATGTAAACGTGATTTCAGATAATGACGTCATAATGACGTCACGGTTAACTGATCACATTGATACACTAGATCTGTCGTCCTTAGGACATGATACATATATGGTATAAGTTTGAAAGTGATAGGTAGGGGACTTTTTAAGTTAACCGATACACAAGATTTGAGGAGAAAGAAATAAAGAAGAAGAAGAAGAAGAAAGAATCCGTACAGATACAATAGGTGATCCGAGAGGATACTCGGATCACCTAATTATAGTACATGTACTGTACCCTAATAAAGGGTACCAGTATTCGACAGGAAGCAGAATTCAGCACCTGATTTGCAGAGAAGCTTGAATTGCTAAAGATTTTGCCTCCGCCACGAAGTGTCGCCGGAGGCATTATGTTTTCGGGTTGTCTGTCCGTCTGTCCTTCTGTCCATCCGTCTTTCTGTCCGTAATCAATTTTGTGGACAGCGTATCTAAAAAACCGTTTAACGTATTGTAATGGTGAAGTTGTGCTTATCAACTCTTTGGCGCACATGCTCAAGGTCAAAGGTCAAGGTCAAATGCTCAAAATTTCACTATTTCCCCTATATCTGTGCAATGCATGGAGGTATTTTCTTGAAACTTGGTGTATACGTGAACTACCAAATAAAGATCCCCAGAGAGAGTTTTGGGTCATGAGGTCGAAGGGCAAGTGAAAATGCTAAAATTTCTCTTTCTTCTCCATATCTCACAAATATTTGAAGGTATCTTCATGGAACTTAGTATGTATGCATGTACTGACTGGCAGTGATCATGTAGGGAATTTAGGGGTCATGGGTCAAAGGTCATGGGGTCAAAGGCCAAGGTCAACTCATCAAAATGTCTTATTTCCCTCTTATCTTATGCAATGCCTGCAGGATTTTTTCTTGAAACTTAGTGTATGCATGTATTACCCAATACAGATTCTCTTGGAAGTTTCTTGCCAAAAGGTCAAAGGTCAAGTGAAAGTGCTAAATTTCACTTCTTCTTTAAACTTACAAAAGGGTCAAAAATTGGGTACAGATCCTCAAATCCCCAAATACCTGCACTCTTTAGACAGTATAGCCATTCATCCAGATAAACCTACATGTAGTTCAAGAAAAGTGAACATTCAGTGCATTTGTGACAAACCTGTCATTTTTAATATTTTGCCAGTTATGTGAAACTGTCATCACACATTGTCATGACATTGTGCTATAGACCTATTCGGAGAACCATGCATTATGGTGGAGGCATACCAGTCGCCATAGCGACATTTCTAGTTTTTTTTTAATGTATAAACAATCTTTAATTTATTTGACACAAACATTTTTATTGTGTGGCTGGCCCCTTAAATCTATCATTTTGTAGATTTGAATGTTATGATTGCAGTGCTCTGTTCTTTAAAGGACAGGTTCACCTTCATTAATATGTGAATTGAGTGAATGGAGCAATAATGGTAGAAGGCATTGGTGAAAGTGTGTCCAGGAAAATCAGACAATCCGTTCAAAAGTTATGTATTTTTGAAGTTTCTACGCAGTCACTGCTGGATGAGAAGACAACTTCATGTTATGATGTCACATGCATAGAATGATATGAGGAAAATATAAAGAGAATTTCACTAAATTTCAGTTTTGTAAGCAGTACACATTCCCCAGACTTGTCACTGATGGAATAGAGGGATGGTATAGTTTTGGTTGAGATGGGGGATTCAGATTTTAACTTTCTGTGAGATAATGAGAAACCACTTACAGTGTATGAAATAATAAAAGAGCATTCAATTCTAAGAGAAATTCAAAGTTTTTTATGAAAATTGATTTTTGAAATGGCTGAGAAATAAAAAACACACAAAAAACAAAGTGAAACAAAGTGGTTCATAATAAAAGG
This sequence comes from Diadema setosum, assembly GCA_033980235.1. NCBI lineage: Eukaryota > Metazoa > Echinodermata > Echinoidea > Diadematoida > Diadematidae > Diadema > Diadema setosum. Next base: position 18,957,673 of record CM067077.1, on the reverse strand, counting down.
TGGCTCCCACCTTATATTAGGACATCTTTGTTTTTGGATATCTCTGATATTTCAAAGCCAATTGTCATCAAATAAACTTTAATTCCTCTAAGTGTGTACTAATCCTGTACATATCATTCTCCCTGCCTTCTGAGAGAGATAAGTCAAGTCCTCTTTTTTAATATGGGAGAAAGATGAAAACATGTTAAATTTTCTCTCTATTTTCTTAATCGCTATATATCATAAGCTGTAGCAGTCTTCTCATTAGGCAATGGCAGCACTGAAACTTCAACAATTCCTAACTTTTCCATGGATTGTCTGATTTTCCTCAAACTTTCACTGATGTGGAGTGTTCTATTGATATTGCTGCATTCTTTTAATTCACACATGAAGGTAAACTTGTCTTTTGATAGTACTGAAAACTGGTGCCCTACAAACACAGACTGACACAGTAGGTTAATAAGCTGTATTATTAAACTTTCTTCTACTCAAATTTGGCACATTGATATGTACATGAATGTTGCTGGTTAGGAAAGAAAGGGGGATGATCCACAAAGTAATTATAATATATCATTTTTTTTTTTCTGAATTGGTATGAAAGAAAAGCATGTGTGCAATGTCAAAAACTGTGTTGAAGATTTACACTTTTTAGTACACTATAGAATCTCAGTACATATGTGACCCGCTACAACAAAAAGGTCCTAAAGTCACGCACTGTCGAAGCTGTGAAAATCAAGTTTGAAGTCAGAGCATTAAAATTGGTCAAAACTTACGATTTTCTGATTTTGATATATTATTGGAGTCTAACATGTCTTCTATCATTTGTCGAAATTTTGAAGCAAAATGATCAAAGGAAAGATTAAAAAATAGTGTTTTTCTGAGCCATGTTTTTGGCGTTTCAACGAAGCAGAAACTGGTTGGAAAATTTGGATTGAGCGCCACAGATAGGTTCCGTCCCTAACAACGACCAGAGTGATCTCATGTCAGTTTGCTGCTTGCTGCTAACCGAAGCGTGAAGCTCGCACACTGCCCAGTTGACTGGTGCACGTGCGGGTGGGGTGCGCTATGCTCAGCTGCTTCTCACATCCTGGTCACTGATTGGTTGGTGAGGAGACCGCCAACGCTGATGTGCTTGAATGAACTCTTCGGGGGTTGCTAGGGCTTACCTTCTGTTGTCCAGAGGTGAAAACTGACTTGCGTGTCTCTTGATCGTGATTGCGTAGAAAGGAAGACTTTTAGAGCGCTTTTCTCAAAACAGTGCTTTTCCAGACGTCTCGACATGCTCTCTTTTAAACATCGATATCTCCGCAGCCGAGTATTTTTATAAAATGTGTTACATATCAATTTAAAGCAGGAAGATTAGGGGATTATATCATGCAATTTTCAAATAATCGACCTCGCCCGACTTTAGGATCATTTTGTTGTAGCGGGTCACATACATGTATGTAATGTATGGTATTAAAAGCAGCCTTGTTCAAATCATTCTTCATAATAAATTGTGTAGACCACATGTTACCTTACATGTAAGTAGGTATAATGTAATAATTGCATATTTTCCATTCTTGAAATTCTTGCACCTTTTCTTACTCATCTTAGATTTGAACAAATATTGAGATGTAATTCATAATGACTGTTGGTTTAATAAAAATATAACATTTTAAATCTTTTGTGTAAACAATGATGTACATGTACCTGTGTACATGTTTCAGTGATCTGGTTGCAATTCAAATATATACAGTTCTTAATGAGTTTTAGTGTTGAGCTCTGATATTTAAGAAAAAGATTTTTAAGTTGGCTTGATATCAAATTAAGACTATTCTCTTGTTCCATAATGGGGGGGGGGGGGGGCACTGCCCCTTCTCCCCCAGGTTGACGCCCCTGAGGGTGAACATGACATCAAAATATGGCTCCGAGTACAGTAAGTTCTCAGTGTTCATAAAGTACAATTGTATGCTATTTACACTGGAAAGAAAACTGTAATGTACAGTATGTGTACCTCAACTGGTCTGCTGTCTTTGTTGCCACATACTGTAAGGTTAAAAGGGGTAGGAAGATTTAGTTGTTTTCATATTGTGTGCTTGGCTGATTTGATTGCTGTCAACAGTATAGTAGCATGTGATACCTGTATGTTCCCACTCAATGTAATTTCTAGACTTAGCGGTATGCTGCCCTCTTTTGGTGACAATTTTCTGAAAGTAGAGAGAATGCAGCATGTGCATCCTCGTAACCTGGGGTACTGTCATACCCTGGGGTAAAGCGTTGTGTAGCGCCACCTCGTTTTCTTGATAATACATATGTACCCTTACGCACAGCTGTCACGGCAGCCAAATTTTAGCAATCGATGATAATGATCCTGATGCCAGTTGTTGCTATTATGACACTATTGAAAGTTCTGTTTACCATTGGGAGCAGTTATTCGAAAAATGTTAGATTTCAGACATATGATGAATATGTGTAGGTCAGTTGTATCATTAAACGTCCTACCATATAAAAATTTTGGAATAAAGCATGAAATGTTAGGAGATATCCCTATTTTTCTCAATAAACCTTAACTGTAGAAGGTTTATTCAAGAAACAATTTTATTATAATTATTGTTCACATTTTGTATAACAATTACTTAACATTTTTACATCTAGTTTGTTTCTATCCCTAACTCACGTATTTTAGAAATATTGGGTTTTTGTTTCATCCGCAAATGGTGAATAATGCCTTTAACGTAATTACAGTTATAGAAAGGATTTCTTTGTTAATATTTTGTCTAAAAATGTTGCTGACATTTTTAATAGTAATATAGATGGAGACCATATTAGTCAAGATGCTTGACCCATGATCACTTATTTTTACAAGTACCGTCATGTGGGTTGATAATGCATAGTTCAGTGGAACTGGTGCTGCTGCTGAGCGCTGCCAAACACTGCTGAGTGAGTTGCATGTGCACGCACTGCCCAAACCACCACTGTAGTGGCAGGGCATTAGCATTACTGTATACGCTGTTATTTTTGCGAGGGTTTTATTTTCGCGAATTTACGCGAGCTTCGGGCTGATTGCGAAATTAAAGACAGGCGAAAATATTACCCTGTCATACCTTATGTACAAATTGATGACAAAATGCATCCATTGCTGGCCGGACAAGAACGCGGCTGTTAACCGGCCAGTACGTACACATAATTACTAGTATGTACACGATACGCTACCGTGCGACCGATTGTGGAAGTGCAGTACGATGCTAACATGCATTAAAATGTGCAATCTCTGTGCTACGTTACCCTACGCGAACGAACACTGGCTCGACGTGGTTGGGTGAGGCCTAGGGATGCATGTAATACTTTCGCTAGCGCTAGCGCAGCTCTGAAACTTTGTCGTCTACATCTATTTGTTGCAACATATGGTAGGTACTTGTGAATGCTGTGTGTGAGTGTCTCACTGCAAGTTCCCATGATTATTTCATTTTAAAAATCTTCTACTGTGTCTTTTCTATAGTCATGTTTAGGAAGTCACAATGCAAATGGAAAAATGTTACGAGTACATTATATTGGCAAGTGTTTGAACGTGTTTCTCGGGCTTGGCAATAGACCCTACTACTAGTATCAATCGCGAATTTAACAACATGCGAAAATGCCACTGATACCGTGATTCACGAAAATATTGGCGTATACAGTATACTGTTTGGTACCATCAGGGAGAGAGAGAGAGAGAGAGAGAGAGAAAGAAAAATAATAATTAGGTAAATTATTGTATTTATTTTTGCTGTAAATAGCTTTCGTTTGAATATTGAAATTGTCTTGAGATTAATAAACACAACAAAATATTCTAACACTGAAAGTTGATTAATCCATTTTTTTTGGTGATAATTCAGGGTATAGTTCCATATTTTTCTTGCCACCGACAATAGGCGATATCAAGATAACTATATTTTTTCTGATATTTCTCGCATTCATACTATCGTGAATTTAGTTTTGAGAATCGCTACAGTATCTTATGCCAGATTTTGTTTCTCGCGAATTTTTGATGTATATATTTCTCGAACAATTACAGTCATATTCGACGACTTTTAGTTTTCATTAATTCTGAACTATTTCTTCGTATTATTCCAATTTACAAATTTCTACAAACTTCTACTGAACAAAATAATAAGTTTTGTCCTAAATTATCATAGAAAGATATTTATCAGAGACTTGTAATATTTCCTGCACTTCACAGAGTTAGTCTGCTATAACTGTCCGAATCCAGTAAAGCTAAACATTTTGTATCCTTCCCTCTCGCACGTGAGATGCACACACACAATAGGCAACCTTCCACTCACTCACTTGCACTCACCCACAGTACGACGCGCGTCTGTGTTCAATGGCCTCCATTTCTTCCGTCGTGTTCTCCTTTGAATAATGAATAACGAACCTGCACACGAAGCTGAGGACCAATATTTAACAGATCATCATAGTGAATACTTCACAATTGACGAATTCAATTCCGAATTTTGCCCCCTAACTGGAAATGACAGTCGATCTGTTCACAGTTTTTCCATAGATAAATACCTCAGCCTCATTCATATCAATTCACGAAGCTTGAATAAGAACTTTGAATCAATCGAAACGCTCTTAAACTCTCTTCACCATTTTGCCTTTTCCGTAATAGGAATTTCTGAAACTTGGTTGCATTATGTCTCCCCAAATATGTTTAGTATTCAAAATTATGATATGATTCGTGCAGACAGAAGGACTGGAAGAGGAGGTGGAGTAGCCTTGTATATACATAATCAACTTCGTTACAAACTCCGACCTGACTTATCCATCAATGGTGTTGAAAGCTTATTTGTCGAAATTATAAATGATAAAACTAAAAATATTATTATAGGTATCATCTATAGACCACCAAATAACGAAATAGATTTATTTCTAGACAGCATTGAAATTTTTTCAAATACAATTATTCATGAAAATAAAAGTTTGTTCTTAATGGGGGATTACAATATTGATTTACTAAGTACGACAAACCATAATTCTTCTAGATTTCATAACACATTATCATTAAGTAGTCTTTATCCTCACATTAATAAGCCTACGAGAATCTGTAACACCACGTCAACTGAGACTTTAATCGACAACATCTTTTCTAACATTATTGATAAAAACTATACTAATGGCATACTTTATTCAGATATATCTGATCATCTTCCAATATTTACCATTCACGAGCAGATTGGAAACGTTCAACCAAAACAAAAATGCTATAGAACGCGAAGAAAAGAATCTCACGAAAATATTAATTCATTAATATCTGATTTATCACGCGAACAATGGCAAGATGTGACTTCGGTCAATGACGCGAATTTATCTTACGAAATGTTTTTGCATAAATTTCTTTATTATTATAATAATCGTATTCCCTTAGTTAATAAGAACAATCGCGCAAAAACAAAACAACCATGGATTACCAAAGGGCTAATGCGTTCTATACTCACCCGTAATCGCTTATATAAAATGTCCTTACGTAAACCAACACCACAGAACAAAGCAAAATACAGAACATATCGAAATACATTAACCACATTAATCCGGGCATCTCGAAAGCGATATTATTCAGACATACTAGAATCAAATAAGGACAGTAAAACCAAACTGTGGCGAACTATCAATGATCTTATTAAGAATAAAAAGAAAGAACTCCCGACCGTTATTTCCGAAAATGACCAAGATATTAACGACCCTGAAATCATTGCAAATTGTTTTAATAAGTTCTTTACCAACATAGGCCCCAATCTCGCCTCAACAATACTTCCAAACGCTGGAAATTTTACAGATTACCTTCCAGAAAGTAATAATAATTCTTTATTCTTTACTCCCACGAATGAAAATGAAATACTGAATATTGTTCGATCTTTTAAGTCGAGTAGATCTTGTGGCCACGATGGATTAAGTATGCATTTACTAAAACAAATAATACATTTTTTAGTAACCCCCATAGTACATATTTGTAACTTATCATTATCTACTGGGATCTTCCCAAATTCTTTAAAGATTGCGAAAGTAATCCCTATTCACAAAAAAGATGATGCGTCCCAAATAAAGAATTATCGTCCAATTTCATTATTGCCCGTCATTTCCAAAATCCTTGAAAAGATTGCACATGAACGTTTGTATAAGTTTCTGGTTGATAACCACATTTTAAATCCTAACCAATTTGGCTTTCGCAAAGGCTTTTCTACAGATTTTGCAATCATTCAAACTGATGACAAAATTATCGATTCTATTGCGAACAAACAGCACGTGATAGGAGTTTTTATGGACCTGAGCAAGGCCTTTGATACAATAGACCATGGAATTTTATTAAAAAAGCTACATAATTATGGCATAAGAGGAATAGTTCTTTCCTGGTTCCGAGATTATTTATCCCAACGTCAGCAATACGTAGCATTTCATTCAAATACCTCGTTTAAGTCATATATTACTTGCCGTGTACCACAGGGATCCATTTTAGGACCTCTACTTTTTCTTATATATATCAACGATATCATAAATTCCTCAACCCTTCTCACCTATGTATTATTCGCGGACGATACCAGTGTCTTCTACTCTCACAACTGTTTAAACACACTAGTTGATATACTTAATTCTGAGCTTGCAAAAATTTCTACATGGTTCAAATGCAATAAATTATCACTAAATATAGATAAAACGTGTTTTATAAACTTCAATACTTCACATTTGCAACCGATAATGCCTAATAACATTATTATTGATGGTATGCCCATTATTGGAAAAAAATCAACCAAGTTCTTAGGGGTAACCCTTGACTCCAACTTAAATTGGAATAACCACATTGACAATATAACCACATTAATATCCAAAGCCATTGGAATACTTCGGAGATTAAAATATTTTGTAACGGAAAAAGTACTCATTATGTTATACAATGCATTAATCTTACCGTACATTAATTATTGTAATGTTGTCTGGGGAAACTGTAATAAAACCAAAGTAAATGTAATTTTTCTTTTACAGAAAAAGGCAATAAGAATATGTACCAACTCACATTATCTAGAACATACTGATCCATTATTCCTTAGACTAAAAGTTCTTAAAGTTGACGATATACACAAATTTCAAACAGCAATATTTATGTTCAAATACACGCAAAATCTACTCCCACTCTTCCACAACGCATTTTCCCTTAACAGGGATGTCCATGCTTACCCCACGCGCCATCGTAATGATTTCCATTTGAATAACCCTAAACTCCTATTAGCTCAAAAATCAATTCTGCATAACGGGCCTGATATTTGGAATTCACTCCCTCTCCACATAAAACAGTGCACATCTCTCTATTCCTTTAAGGCAAATACAAAGAAATATTTCTTGGCACAATATCATACGGTACAGTAATCATTAAACATGTACCTCTTATACTCAACAACAAGGCAATATTTGGTCCACCCCCTTTTCCTTCTCTTTTACTCTGCTGCTTGACCCTTCGCCCACATTATAACATATCCAATCATTTTCTTAGAAGTGCTGACCATCAACACTTTCGCGCTTCATCACCTGCACACGCACTCACAGGCACCACTCCTGTTTACTAAGTAATTTTATAAAACTGGATTTACACGCACTTTAACATGGCCCATCTGTATTAGTGTTCAAGTACTACAATAAAAAATGGTAATTTAACTCTGGCTGTCCGTCTGTTCAAGCACGGCTTATAACGGCGGCCCTCTGCATCACATGTATATTGTACTGTGAATTAAGTCATTATTGGCCATATAAACATTTTGTATGTTATTTAACGTTTCATTTGTCTTTACATACAAAATATGACTTACTATGTAATATGTCAATAATTTTCAGAATTGTATTTGAGTAATTGAACCTGCCTTTGTTATTTTTGTTATTCTGAAAGAAAATATGAAATGCAGAAAATAAAATCTTTTCAATCAATCAAGTGATATCGTATGATACCTCCCATATCAAACCTCTCAGGCTGGGGCAGTAACTTCCGGTTTCATGCGTGCGAGATAGCTCGATGCGCTACTGGCGAATATTTTTTCTGTACATGGAAACGCTGTGGGACATGAATTGTTCATATGTTGAGCTGAAATTTTGAAGTGTGCAAGCGCGTGGACTTCGCTAAAATTCTATAGCTTTGCCAATTTGTACACGAATGAATGGACTCACATACTATACATGATCATGTGTGATCACTGCTTGTGTACGTACATGCTCGCTATTCAGTTTACATTCGATTTGCAGTTCATGAGTGCTAGCGCCCTACGTAACCCCGCTGGTAGTATGCGGGGAGCGGAGAGCATCGTGATTGTCAGCCAGGGCAGCCGGCGCCTCGGCGTGGCGAGCATGGTTCGAAGAAAATGCTGTTGATTGTGGAGAGCAGGTACACGCGCAGCTCGTGTGAAATTGTACAACTTTATAACGTACAAGCTACAACCTCTACAGCCATAGGCTTGGAATTGATGCCACATTACCACTTTTCGTACATGTGTAAATGGCCAAATAAGAGCTCTTCCGAAATCTTTTGCATGCCCTTTTTGTCGATCGGGTACTACTAGTATTCATAAATACATCACTACCACAGTAGGCCTACTTCGTACTTGGCTTTGAAGTGGACATGTATTCACAATCAACTTCTCAGTGCTGCCAGTGACTCGAGCATCGCGAGTGCACTTTCGAAATGCAACGATAAGATCATTACCAATCCACATGTAAACTAATAATGTAGATCGAACTTCAGTAGAGTCTAGTTCTGCGTTTTCAAACTGATTAGTGAGCGTGATTGTATCCAATGTACAGAGTGCTATGTGTGTGCAATGTGATGTGTGTTGTAGAGCTATCTCAAGCGACAGTTCAGTTTCCTGCAGTTGTTCACTGATCGGACGAACCTAGTACCTTGTGAGTGCAGTGACATGTTTACGCACGAACATTGGTACATGCACAACACGCACACACACACACACATACACAGGTACTAGTAGCTAGCTCGCTGCATCGGGCATGCGCTGCATGCACACGCGATCCACACAATAACAATAATACGTATTTAAATATGTCCCATGTGTACACAGAGAGTAGGCCTGTGCGAGTCGAGTCCGTTCATTGTGTACAAGTTGGTCTAGTCCACGCGTTTGCACACTTCATTCTTTCAGCTCAACTTATGAATAATAGTAAGTATTCATGTCCCATAGCATTTCCATGTACGGAAAAAATATTCGTGGCCTGTGCATGTGGTGCACCTCTACTGCTCGGCGCACGGATATTTGTCACATTTTTTCCTTTTAGCATCATCAGAAGTACACTCTTCTGCCTCACAGAAAAACCCCATTGTGTAATGGAGAGTTATATTCGGGAAATAAACAAACTGAAGTCTAAACAATATTGGATCCAAAACAAAGCTGGCAAGTTCGCCAATAGAAAAGCACACACGCAAATCAATAACCGGAAGTTACTGCCCCGGCCCTAGAGGTTCGATATCGGAGGTATCATATGATATCACTTGATATCGCCTTGATATCGCCTATTGTCGGTGGCAAGAATTCAAGAAGATGGCAGGATTTTAGTTTGTACACTGGGGTACCAATCACCACATTGTTTGCAATAACAAGAAACTGCCTCCAGGTGTTGTTTACTGCTCAGAATTCCTGAGTTGCTTGTATGATGATTGGTAAAAAGTTTTTATTTGTGTGTGAACTAATAATGTTCTGCAAAGAACTGCCCTGTTTACCATGAACAAATACTCACAAAAGCTCTAAAACAGTACTGGTATTTGTGACAAGAACGACCAATACACTGTAGATATGATTTCACCATGCACCCAACTACAACTGTACCTTGAAATAGATTGCCTTGTATCTTTTGTCAGATTTAAACATCATTGCAATGACATTATGCAATAGAAACAACTCTGCAGGTAGTTCTTACCTACAATTGTAACTTCACTATTTTGTTGTTTTTCACAAATAATCACTTGTACAATACAATGTATGTAGTTAATCTAGATTAATGTAGTCACAGTGATTTGAGGCATGTATTTTCAATTGTTATAGCCAGTTCTTTGTAAAACATAAAAATCATCAAAATTATGTACTCCCAAGTACTCCATTATACAGCTGGTAAAGTGTATGTGTACCAGCCATGAAATAAGTAGTGAAAATTACAGCATAAATGAAGATGCATTGGAGGGGAACTTTTAGCGATATTTTTTTACCACAAGGAGCAGTAATTAAAAAAAAAGAATTTTTCAGTTATCACATTTGATGCAAATGTGTAGGTCAGTTGTATCTCAAAACATCTTACTGTATAAAAGATTTGTAATAAAGCCAAAAACGTAAGGAGATGTCACTATTTTTCTCAATTAACCTTAACTGTAGACAGTTTATTCAAGAAACAATTTTATTATGATTATTGTTCCCATTTTGTATATTCATCAATGCTTAGCATTGATTATACTGATCAACAGTTTTACATTGGTTGTTTCTATCCCTTTCGTGTAACTGACATTTTAGAACTATTTCGAAGCACTAAAGCTGGGTTTTTGTTTAAACTGCAGATGGTAAAAATGCCTTTAAAGAATAAAAATAAGGTAAATGAGAATATCAGGAAATAGAAAGGGAGAGGGAAGAGAAGAGAAGTAGAGTTATCAAGATAAAGGGAGAATGAAAAGAATTCATATCAAGAAAAAATATTTGTATGACCAGTGCTAAAGAAAAAAAAAAATCATTTCACAGTATTGTTTATCAAACACACAAATCCAGCTCTGCCATCTACACATCTGAAGTTTGCATGACAGCAGTGAAATTAGTGGAGGCAGGAGAGTTCTGTTGGGCCTCCTGAATAAAATTTTCAGTATGTAACCCTTGACCTTTGGCAAGGTGGAGTTCTTTGACAGGGAGTGGCATTGGACATATCTGCAAAATTCTCTGACTTGTAGAGAAAAAAAATGTGAGGCCAATAGAGTGAAGAATTGCAGAAGTGATTTTGTCATCACTACATTTCGAGGATATAAAGTTTGTAAGAAGGAAAGTACAGTATAGATCTCAGATCCCTTTTGCAGATGGCTTGATATACATGTATATATATATCCCTTATCATGCAAGTGAAATTAGATATCTTTCAAGATTGATTGTTTTATCTGTTGTCAGCATCTGTTATACTTTTGAATTTCAAAGACAATGGGCACATTTACACTGCTAAAAACCCAGTTTAACAAAACCTAGTTTTCAGATCCACTGTTGGTCTTTCAGAAAAATCTATAAGAAAATCATTGGTAACTAGGCATTATCACTTTGGAGCTTTTGGTATTTAGCTTGCATTAACATGTGCTATGGTAGAAAAAGTTGTATGACCAAAAACCATTTTACTGGTGAACATGAGCGATTTGATTTGGTGAAAGACCATCTGAGTAGAATATAAAATCTCACTTTGTCATTTTGCCGGTTATGTCAGTTTAGGTGTTAGGGCGTATGGGAATGTTTGCCCAAAAAATCTCAAATAATTAATGGGGCATCTGATTCAAACCTCTTCTTCTGTGGCAGCCTGATCTGGTGCTGTGTAATCTTCATGTTCCCTGGCTTGTTTTCTTGTGATCAATAATGAATTTGCTATGAAATATGAAGATAGTGTGGATAAACAAATTTATATTTTTCCAGTAATTATAAAGTTAATGATCAAAATGATGATGATGATAATGACAAAACATGACTAGACTTGGAATTTGTCAACACTGACAAATTAGGTGATCCGATTTTTTTTTAATCGATGATTCGAGTCCTGATCGCAATAGGCATGACCATACAGGTTTCATCTGTCTTTAATGACATTGACCGTGTGATGTTTTAATTTTCATTTAGAAAAGAGAGTCAGGTCTGCCATCTTTGGTACCAAATTCGGTATGCACTATAACGAAGATACAGAATGAAACATTTATGACCTTTGACCCTAATTTACCTACCCAAGATGGTGTTTGATCAAGTAGTTGTTATCTTAATACTTACAATAATGTACGTGACATGAACTAAACATGTGCAAAATATGGGGGTAATAGGGAATGTCTTTGAGTTATTGCAAAGAAAGAAAAAAACATGAAAATACATCGAAGCTAAGCTTTAAATTTAGCGAAGTTTTTCGACGTGATTTCGATGTCATATGAAAAAGAGTGTGCAAAGTTACGATAGCGCAAAGTCTCAGCTACAACATATTAAAATCTGGGAGAAATTCACTGAAAGGTAAGAGAGATAGTGCTCGATAAAGACAATCATGTCAATTTTCACATCTAGACAAATTCCCTCCCATAGAATTAACACGTCATAACAAAGATAGAGAAAGAAGTACATATGACATTTGACCCCACTTTGCACAGACAAGATGGCATCTGAGCAAAAAGTGGTTATTTTGTGAAATGATTCTTGTAACATGGTCTTTACATGTGCAAAATATGGGAGAGATAGAACATGTATTCACCAAGATACAGGATAAAACATTTATGACCTTTGACCCTAATTTACATACCGAAGATGGTGTCTGATCAAGAAGTTGTTATTTGTGAAATAATGTACATGACATGAACTAAACATGTGCAAAATTTGGGGGTGATAGGGGCTGTTTTTCTTGACTTATTGCAAAGAAAGTTGCAGAAAGAAAGAAACATCTCAAAACATCGAAGATAAGCTTTAATTTCAACCAAGTTTTTTAATGTAATCCCGACATCGTATGAAAAAATGGAGGACACATTTGCGATAGCCCAAAGTCTCAGCTACAACATATTAAAATCTGGGAGAAATTCACCGTAGTGTAAGTGAGCTAGTGCTCGATAAAGGTAGTCATGTCAATTTTCATTCCAAGAAAAACTGCACTCCCATAGAGATAACATGTAAACTGGTGAAATTTGACAACATTACTTTCAATCCATTTTTATGAGGTGATAACGTCATCCAATCAAAATTTTGTAATTACACTTTTAAAAGAACATTAAATAAGCTACAACATACTGAAATCTGAGAGAAAATCAACAAAGGATAAGTGAGATACGCTCGAGTGAACTTGAAATTTGATGACGTCATTTTGAAAATTTACTTTTTTCATTTTATTAAGAAATCTGATATCTTTTAATCATTTTTTCAGCATCGCCAACCCATGAAATGACATGTACAACTCATCAGCTTTCAGAATATGTAAAGAAAATGGGAGGCCACCGTCCATCCTGACGAGTGAAATCGGATTTAAAATTGGCGGTTTTTTGGCATAGTTGCACGGTATATCGCCATTGACGCGTGCGCGGAATTTCAACTTTGACGGGCCTGTATGACGTCATATTGAGTCGGATTGACTTGAAACTTGGTAGAAATATACCTTGACATTTCAGACATCCGATCAAAGTGAAAAAACAGGAAATTTCTATTGTATATGAGCTGTGTGTACGTATATGTGCGCGCGCGTACGCGTCCGTCCGATTTTTTCAATTTTTCAAAAAATGCTCCAAATGGTCTGAAACGTATGCAAAAAAAAATTTGAGCGCGATTGGAGCATACAAATATTTCAACGCGCGCGTACACGCAGGTTTTAACGATGCAATGAATTTTGAAAACATGAGTAGAATTGCCTTGAATTGAAATTTACGTGACGTAAATTTCATTGAAAAATTCTATTCCATTAATGAGATATGATTGAAAATGTGTTTTCATATAATGACGTCATAGTGACGTCACCGTCGACTGATCACTACGATTTTACTTGACCCGTCGTCTTTGGGACACGATACATATATGGTATAATTTTGACATTGATAGGAAGAGGACTTTTTGAGCTAATCGATACACAAATTTTGTCCAGAAATAAAGAAGGAAAACAAAGAATCCGTACAGATACAGAAGGTGATCCGAAGGATACTCGGATCACCTAATAATAAGATACTGGTATGTGATGATTTACATGCATGATAACTTAGTTATGATCGTCCATGAAATATGATAGGCTTGAAACTTATGCAAGAATGCTGCCATTAGGTTAGTTATAAGGATTAAGAGATCATTCACAATGGTGAATAACGTCAGTTTATCCAGTACAATGTATGCTACTCTTACCATATCTGGAGCAATGCAACATTTAGCTCAGTGGTCTTCTTCTTCTGGTTGGGCAATTACAGGCATTTTCAAGCAGGTACTATCTGCTGCTTGGCTTGCAAATAATGACTGTTAACGACAATACAAAAATTACAATGTAGGTGTCAGACAAAAGTTAAAAAAATATTAATTCCATTTTAAAGTTGACTTTCCCAAGAGGCGTAATATCATGCGAGCAGACCTGTGAAATTTGGAGTTAAAGACGCTCGGTCGTCGTGAGAAAAAGCTCGCAATGGTAATTCTGAATTGTGCACACGCCGCGCATTCCGTGCAAAATTCCCATTCACCTGTGTGTTATTGAGAGATCGAGTATCACGTACGAACTAGACCGGTTCCGAATACTTGACAGCGGCCGAAGTTGCTATCTCCTAAGCTGAACGCACGTAATGACGTCATTCTCAATCGTTCGGCTCACAGTTTTGGAGCATTCGGGATCTTTCTCTTGCTCATAATCTCAGCGAATGAGTACGCACCTACGTGTACGCTGGCCTGGCCACTGATTCATGGATTGCATGCCTAATGTTTATGCGAGAGTAGCAAGCAATGTATGTTGACTGTATGTAGGCCCTACTACATAATACTTGGTAACATCACAGTAATGGAATACGCGATCACCACCATGTGTGAGAACGGACTGGGCCAAAAACGATCGAAATGGACGAAAGAGGCGATGATGCAGGATCCATGAAAACATAGAAAGTAGGGTCTTAGCCTACTAATAGGGAATGTAGGGAGTCAAGATCAATACTTAGCATATCTTCAAATTCAATTTATTCTCTGGTTGCCATTTCCGTGATTGGCGAAGCATTCAGCGGCACTGCATGTGTAGACATGAATGTTTTGCTCTGTGTAATCCGAAGATGTCAGTTTGAGAGCGTCTAGAGTAAACAGCGTACCAACCGTGTGTTTTCTTTATCTTACTGAGCGACATCGTTGAACATCGAATCCGAGAACGACTTCCCGGGGTAAGAAGTCACAAAAATTCAGCATCGATTTCAAATAGGTCTAACGTTAGGCCTACAGACTACTCCAGAATAGACCGAGATATAACACGTTAGTAAGTAGAGATCTACTACTAGTCGCTCAGTCACTTTAGCGGGATACATTATTTTTTTTATTGCTAACTTCAGTCAACCATGTACATGTATACACGGAATAAAGCTTGAAGTTCTATTTAGAACTTTAGAAATAGAAGTTCAAGTTAGATCAGACTAAAGGTGCGTTTATCAACTCATTTTCTCGGCAGAAACAGGTTATCCAAACAGCTTTCAAGGAATTTTTACGAGTTGATAAACGCAAAGCTGTTTTGAAAGCCCTTTAGGAAAGCCTTTTACGAAAGGGTGCGTTTATCAACTCTCCTTTCTCGGCAGAAACAGGTTATCCAAACAGCTTTCAAGGAATTTTCACGAGTTGATAAACGCAAAGCTCTTTTGAAAGCCCTTTAGGAAAGCCTTTTCGAAAGCCCCAAATTTGTGGCGATCCAAACAGGTTTCCTAAACAGGTTTTCAGAAACCTGTTTGTAAAAGCCTTTTGGAAGTTGATAAACGCAAAGCTATTTTGAAACGGCTTTTTAGTCTTGTACTTCAGGCACGCCTTATGACCTCTTCTCCTCTGGTCGAATTGCGCAATGCAGCTGTGCAGTGACAGGCCAGTTAAAAAAATCGTGTTCGCGAAGAGAGTTGATAAACGCAACTATTTTGAAAGCTGTTTCTAAAGGGCTTTGGAAAGGGCTATCGAAAGCCGTTTAAACAGGGGAGAGTTGATAAACGCAGCCAAAGTCGCATGCCGCCACTCAGAAATATTTGAAGTATGTGCTAAACTGGAGCTGCCTCACAGATAGGAAGACAATTGATTCATGTGGCATTGCATCATGACTTGTCACTCTCAAAGGAAGATATGTCTTTATTATGGTAATTGCTTTTCGCCGTCCCTTCTTAGAAAACAAGCGGCACATTAATAGTACAGGCAGTCAGGGCTTTGGAAAGGGCTCTCGAAAGGGCTACGGAAAGGGCTTTCGAAAGGGCTATCGAAAGGGCTATCGAAAGCCGTTTAAACAGGGGAAAGTTGATAAACGTAGCCTAAGTTAGACAGGCAACCAAAATAATATCCCACTAAACTGAAGGATTGCCAGGCCCAATTACTAAATCTAAATATGATTTAAAATCTACGAGAAAGTTTAAAACTCTAGGCCTAGTAACTGGTAGAACAATAATGAATCAATAAGTTTAGACTATAGCCCATACCACAGCCTAAATAGGTCTACATCTAACAGTTACTTACTGAAGTTGACACAGCTGGTTCCCAATAGGTAGGCCCTACAGGGTGGCTGTCTACCACAGGTGCAGCTTGCAGTGCAGCACAGCTCTGCCCCGGCCACCCCCCGCTCTTGCAGGGGCAGCAGTTTCGCCCCGTCTTATAACAGCATGAACCAGAGCATTTGCAGCTTGTGGGATCTACCGCTTCAGTGTCAGCAATAGACAAATCTGCGAATGATATGTCCTCTAGATCCATCTGAGGGTGTAGCCGTAGGCTCTTAGGCGTGATATTCTTCTTCGTCGCAAAAATTAAAAACGTAACACAATTACAAATTGTCTAATTATTACGAGGATCGAGTCGCAGATGTTTACTATGTACTGTGCATATCGGCGCAGAGCTAGCAAGTTGGAATCGATTGTGACGAACTTACGGCACTTGCGAAATGTATAAGAGTCAATGAGCAGCACATGCAAAACCGAACAATCACGACGTGAGTACACGAAGTGGAGCAAACACCCACATCCGAGCTTGTGCCAAAGACTTGTCTCCTCGGCCTCTATGAAGGAACATTTCGCTGATCCTCAAAATACTTTCGACAAGACATAGTTTCGTACTCGCGCGAACTGTGTTGCAGCATCAGCAAACAGAGATTTATATCCCCATTAAAATCGACGACCGAGCGTCTTTAAAACAAGTCAATAACAGTGAGATAATGAGAAAGTGTCACATTTATGTTGCAGAATGATACTTGTTGCAGTCACAGAGTGTTAAGTAGGTTAAGATTAAGTAGTCGATTTGCTTTCACACATTCACTTGTTTTGTTTTGGCATGAGCTAAAGAAAAATAGCATACATGTACAATGTATATCATACAAATCAATGGGAGAATTGTGAGGTAATGACATCATCACCTTGTCTAATTTGTAACACTGTATGCCAAAAATAGATTCTACATTCTGTATCTTGTTTTTTTCTTTGGTTAAGTACTCAACTAAATCTGTCATATATGTATATACATATACATATACATATACATATACACATACATATACATACACACATATATACAGTATATATATATATATATATATATATATTAATATGTATATACATATATGAGGAAACATGTTGAGAATTCACATATTGCCTCCAAGAAGAAATGAAGAAAAAACTGGTTATGCATTTTTGGCCAATAAAAAGAATAAGTTTATTCGACTCAAATTTTCAGCAGCCTCCGCCTTGACAAGACTTTGAGGATTTTGAGGAATTGTAGGTTTCCCACATGTAGGCTTACAATGTACCTGTATGATATGATATGGCCATGTACACTAGATGTGGTATCTTTTGTACAGCACTCATTTATAGAGCTACATCCACAAATAGCAAAATAATATTTGTCTGCAAATCAAAGTCAATTTGACAAAATGTTGAAGACTGATATGTTTGATATACACCTTGAGTAGACACAAAAGTAACTTTTGAAAAAAAGTGAAATATGTGATACTTCATAATAACATTAATTATGAAAAATGAAATACACATGTAATTGCAGAATGCTCTCAAATTCAACTAAAGATGTAAGTGATGCAATCAGATGCCAGACAATATACTAGTGTCAGTTTGCAGATCTATATCATTTTTTTTTTAATGAATAGATATGCTTGCTATCACATGAAAAGGTAAACTTAAAACTTAAAAAGCAGTGCTTGTAATGTGCAGGTCCCTCAAAGAATATCAGAATAAATTTACATACAGGCAAAGATAGAGATATAGGTATAGATATAGATTTAGTATTTATACAAATATCGACTGCGTCAAAGGTGGATGGTTAAACTATTTGCACTGAGGTGATTTCTCAACAGTGCTATGCCTGGAGACGAAGTCGAGGGGCGTGGCACTATTGAGAAATCACTGAGAAAGAAAGCAGTCGATATTTGTTTTATATCCCTCATGTCGGGCCCTCACAAGCATTTCGCTAGAATGATTACAAGTCTCTTTTTTGGAAACGTGTAACATTAGTTCTAGGCCGTGGCCGTGCAGTGCATGCAGCAAGCAACAGGGCTGTGCACGAATATGTGTGCGAATTCACTGCCGTTGATTCCTCAGAGCTACAGCATAGAACTGCAAGAGAAAGAGGTCTAGGATGAGAAGTAGGCTTGAAAGGGGCTTCATTACCAGATCATCAAAATTGATTTCAGTTTCATGAAATAATCCCTAAGCTGTACCTGATACATGTATGTTGTATTTCTGCTGCAATTTACCAATTTCCTCTATTATTTGAAACAGCCATTTTGTCATTTGAAGTGAATTGCATTGATCACACACTCACCACACACGGCATCACACCACAAATTTCTGTATGTGGCGATGGCACTGTACTGGCAGTGTGTTGTTAGTTCGCTAGCTAGCATAGCACACGCACTGCAAAAATGTGACAAAAATATAGATTATCGATCGCAGAACCACGATTGCATGCAGATCGTTGATTCCCGAATGTACTACTGTATATCATCATGCTAGATAGTAAGTCATTGCACCGCTCTCAGCTGCTCGTAGATGCTAGTAAATCTACCCCCTTTATGTGCTCTGCACAATTATAATGTAAGATACTTTACATGAGGGATAGCCCATAACTTAAAAAAAAAAAAATAAGACAGGACATTGGATGACATGATAGGACATTGGACACAAGAAGACGTGAGAAGTAGATAGATACACAATGAAAACAAAGCCTACCGAGAGAGAGGGAGAGAGAGAGAGAAGATAAAGAGAAGGATCAGATAGATCTGAATCATGTGCTATAACTTTCTGAAGTTGCATAATTAATACTTGTACATTAACACGAATAATAGTATGTGTACTATGCAGGATAAGGAAATTATGCTGGTACATATAAAAATAATGACACAAGCTGATTAATTTGTAGGGGAAATATATCGTCGCTGAAAAGAGGAACCGACGTATCTGAGAAATTTTTTCAATTTTATCGAAAATAAGATTTTTGCCTTATTCCACTGTTCTCACTTGCACCTACAGTATCATCGTAGCAAGTTGGGGACTTCAAATTACAGCCAAAAGCTATGATTTACGCACACGCCGTACATTATTTTGTCACTGCTGTTGTCGCACTGACTGCATGAAGTGACGCATCCGCATAAGTCTGTTCATGAACTAGCGTGTATTTTGCAAGTGCGTGAATGAACCGATGCATCGCATAAGATCGCACGTTATAACTTCGGGGGAGAAACGCCGGTCCTCTGTTCTTCATCGAATCCTCAGTGAATGGATGAAGTGGCGTATTGTCAGTGATCAAGATGACAAACAAGTAAAGAGGAATAAATTCCTGTTAAAATTCACTTATGAGGTGTATATCACAGCCTATTTCACATTCACATTTGTTTTTGGAGGTCTATGTCGTGGAAATATAACCAAGTTTGTAGTTTTATATAACCTAGTTGCCGTCTCAATTTCTGTAGTCCCATTCATTAGTAACCGTGTAAGAACAATCAGCAAGAGTTTAATTCTTTGTGTTCATTGTAGCCTTTATCTAACAGATTCTGTATCTGAACACCTCTCACTAAAAACTTATTTTCGCTTTAGAATTCCCTAAAACTCCCCTATTAATTGCGCTAGAGTAAATTTCCGTTCATGTAGATATCTACAAAAGACACATACTAGGCCTACTTTCTATTTGTTTCAATGTAGGATATCTAAGAGACGTCTACCCTAGATATCAAAACACTGTCCAGCCTAGGCTAGTTGTAGTAGCAGTAGTTCTACTAGGATGGTAGGCGCCTAGTACTTGTACTACGCCTATGTTATGGCTATGTTTGTTTGTTTTTTTCTCAAAGTCCAAGCCGAAAAAAAAGAAAAAAAATCCACTCATATTAATCAGATTTTAGAACTGAAATGGCTCTTCTTGGGACCTTGCCTCAACAAGCAATACAAAGAAATGCTGTCCACTGTCACGTGGAAATAAACATGGACTCTGATGGAGGCATTTGAAAACATGCAAAGTCTATGGGAGAGTGATTTTTGCGAAGCTGATGTCTGGTGTGTGCAGTACTATACTAACGAGAGAGGGAGAGAGAGAGAGAGAGAACAGTGTGTGTAAAAGAAATGTATCTCTAGTCATGGTGAGTGGTTATTGCAAAAAACGACAACTGCTAAGATTGAGAGACATTGTTCAGATTCTAGAGTTATCAAGTTGTATGAAAAGATAGATGGTCTGGTTGGACTTTATAATCAATCAGGGTATTGTAATTTAACTTGTTTACATTCAAGATCCTACATTTTACAGAGGTCCATTTGAATAAGAAATATGTGGATTACAACTTCAAGTGTCGTTGTAGTTCATACAGTAAAATAATTTATGTAGGAAGCAAATATCAATTATCAGAATTTGGTTTAGTAGTGGGTTTTATCTTAATGATGATGTTAGGTATTTATCTTTAGATATCTTGCACTGTTCTAGTGTCATTATACTTACATGTACGTAACTGGATATAGATTATTACAAAACTTGTACTCTTAGGCCTGAATTCACGAAGGTGGTTTAAATTTAGACCATGGTTTATGCAAATTCCCTCTGCGTAAATGCATGTGACAGCTTGCGTACGCTGGCAGATGCTCAATAACGATGGCACATTGATCTGCACTTGTCAAAGGTACACCCATTTCATGCTTATTTTGTACCATGGTCTAAATTTAAACCACCTTAGTGAATTCGGGCCTTAGAGCCGAAAATCAGCTTTTCTATCAAAATGAAAGAGCACTTGACTAACCACTTTCAGAAAGGAGGGGGAATAATTGCTACCCATAACATATGTCAGTATCAAGTTGATGGAATGTGTTATTTTCATTTTTTAATGAGTTTTTGTAGTAGTCCCTTTATATTTTCTTAATATTGTTATCCACATATACATCATAAATTACATGTATACGTATAACATTCAGGCTCGTCTGCATGGGATTATACTATTAGTACAGCTTGTGCAAGCCAAACAGACCAGGGGCAGAGCAGCCAGTCAGAGGCAACAACAGCACTGGTTTTCAAGACCACAGTGCTCCTTCAATACCAACACTCGGTCCCCACCATGATGCTTGTCTGCAAGGGCACAGCACCCCGTCAATGGCGGGAACAGTACCACTTGCTCCCTACCATGGTACTCTTCAAGAGCACAGCACCCCTCCACTGGCAGTGACAACACCACTTGTTCCCAAGCAAGGTACTAGTCTTCAAGGGCAGAGCACCCCTTCAATGACAGCAACAGCATCATCATGTAATTTCCACTATGGCACTGGTCTACAAGGGCAGAGCACCCCTTCAATTTCAGGAATAGTACCACAAAAGGTATCCACCCAGATTCTATGCCAACAACTGCAGATAAGAAAAAAAAATGGTGTAGTGCTTCAAAAGAATTCTTAACCCGTTCCATATGGGAACCTGGTTAACTGTGTGTTAAGTCTATGGGGATTTAAGAATTCAGTATGGAACGGGTTAAATGTGAGTTAGGGATTAAAATCACGAACATTAACATGTTTATCTGTATTCATTTCATGTTAAGTATTGGGTATTGTAAAATGTACAAAATGTGGACAATAGTTTTATCAAAATTGTTACTAGAATAAACCATCACTGGGACAATTAATATTGCAAACTATTTGAATGGTAGGGTGTTTTGCAATGCAACTGAAGCATACATGTGCATCAAATGTGATGATTTGAGCATATTTTTAATCACTGCTCCCAATGATAATAAGTAACTTTAACTGAGGGTATCGCCAATACTTAGGTGCCGTGCGCAGAGCAGCGTTTTAGATGCATTCTATATGGGATAGCTCATGTGGCAAACTAGCCCCGGTTTTGGCTGCACATGCACTTACAACACGCTCAGTCTTTATAAAGAGGTATTTTTTGTTGAAGATTTCTTCGCTTTCCATCATGTGACCAGCACATTGAAGCCTTGCAGTAGTGAACCATGACTCTAGTGACCGCAAATCAGTAAAGCTTAGACACTTTCAACTCTTTTAAGCTGAATTATAGCCAATAAAAAAAGGGCGTACAATGGAAAAGCAGACAAAGAACTCCATTGAATCGTATGGGAACTGCGACTCGTGTTAGACAACCGGAAGCGAACAATGGCCTATTAAGGAATCCCACAGTGCACCTGTGACAGAGCTCTTTAGCGTGCGCAGGAGTTTCTTACGTCATTGGCGATAGCGAGAATTGTCCCACTCGAGGTACTCGTCTTCATGTGGAGAAAACCACTTCACTGGCAGCTACAGCACCACTTGGTCCCCACCATGGCACTGGTCTGCAAGGGCAGAGCACGTCTTCAATGGCAGGAACAGTACCACTTGGTATCCACCCAGGTACTGTTTTTTTCAAGTGCAGAGCACCTCTTCAATGGCACTTACAGCAACACTTAAAACACCTTGCAAACATTTGCAGATGAAGAAAACAAACTGTTGTCGTGCTTCAAAGTAGTTTCTAACTATGAGTCAGGGATGGAAAATCACCAACATGAAAATATTTATCTCTATTCAATCAGTGTTAAGTACAGGGTATTGTAAGATAAACAAACTGTTAACAATAGTTGAATAAAAAACGTTTCTAGAATAAACCGTTACTGTGACAGTTTAATGAGAAAATTAGTACTATCTCCTTATTTTTGTGGTTTTGTTGCACAATTTTTGTATGCCAAGGTGTTTCGTGATACAAATGAACCATACATGTGCGATAATATGAGCATAAAACTTTTTGATCACTGCTCCCAATGTTAAAAAAAGTGGCTGTAATTGTCCCTCCAAGGGAACTGCAAGGGTACCACTCTACCAAAGGATACCACATTGTCAGGTGTCATCTGTTCCTGCATTCACTCTTTTTTGTCCCCGCCGAACGAGTTCGAGCAGGGGACTATGAAACGGGCTCCGTACGTGTTTGTGTCCGTGTGTCCATGTGTCCGTCCGTCCTTCTGTCTGTCTGTGCGTCCGTGTGTGATCAAAATGTTCAATTTGCTACTTCTCTGTCATTTATGAGCCAATTTTGATTCTGTTTGCTTGATATGATAGCACTACATGGGAGCTTTGAAACTTCTACACAGAATTTCAGTTGTGACCTTTGACCTATATTGTACATTTTGCTTCAAAATGCTACTCCTTCGCCATTTCTAACCCGATTTCGATTCCATTTGCTTTATGTGATTGCACTAGGTGAGGGCTTCAAAACTGCTACACAGAATTTTGACCTTTGACTTCTTTGACCTTTGACCTTGATTTTTGACCTATATTGTACATTGGATACAAGATGCTACTCCTTCGCCATTTCTAACCCGATTTCGATTCTGTTTGCTTTATGTGATGGCACTAGGTGAGGGCTTCAAAACTTCTACACAGAATTTTGACCTTTGACTTCTTTGACCTTTGACCTTGATTTTTGACCTTTATTGTACATTGGCTACAAAATGCTACTCCTTCGCCATTTCTAACCCGATTTCGATTCCGTTTGCTTTTTGTGATGGCACTAGGTGAGGGCTTCAAAACTTCTACACAGAATTTTGACCTTTGACTTCTTTGACCTTTGACCTTGATTTTTTACCGATATTGTACATTTTGCTACCAACTGCTACTTCTGGCGGGGACATATTTTACGCACCGCGTAATTTCTACTTTTTCTTGTGATCAATGCAGTGATATTTTTGATTAGCCTTATTCTTCATTCAAATTTTTGTATTTTGTATTTCCCTCACAGCATAAGCATTTTGTTTATCTGCCATAAATCTCAGAAACCAAGAAATAAGTTGAGAATATCAAACCAGCCCTTGAGTAGTCTTTAATCATTCTCATCTTCATGTATTCCATGCCTGTCAATTTACCATTTCAGAATAACACACCCGACTTTTTTTCCCAGATCTCATCCATGCTTTTAATTTCTCATTTGCTGCATAGCTGCCAGCTTTCCAGAATTTTCTTTAATTAGTAGTGTTGAGCTTGGAAATATAATTCTGGTTCTCCTCTACTCTAAATATCATAATGTTGTTTTAAATGGGAAATGTACATTTTGATTGAAAGTGTACAAGTGGATTTCTACCTAGAATTTGGTACAGTGTAGTTTTGATTGGTTCATGTTGACGGCTGTGCTATTGTACAAATGTCAATGTTGCTAAGATACAATATAACCCAACATTCTTGCTTTCCTTTCCTTTCCCTGCCCTTGCCTTGTTGAACTTATTGTGGCTCGTCATGTTTATTTATTCATTTTTGTGTGTGTGTGAAATATCCCTATTCCCCACATGCTGCACACAGCCAAATACTAGTATGGCTGAGAACACACATAAAATGCATTGCAGCTCAGTACCGTAAAAATTTTTCTAAGAAATCCATGTAGGAATTAGAAGCTTTAGTAATTCATTTCTTGTGACTCTGTGGCTATCAAGGAATACATTCTACAGGTGGATTTCAGTTGAGTGCATAATGCTCTCTTAAAAGATTTGTGTGTTATCAAATTCATTCTGAAAGAGAAGCCAGTGTGTTTTTGCTCCCTGGACATGAATGCACTAATTACCAGAAGTGGTTGTTGTTGTTTTTGTCTTGCTTCTGCTATGCAGGCAAGACAAAAGTGTCACTTTTCAGTCGTCGTTGTCATCGTCGTCAACTCATTAAAGGTCAAAAGGTCCATAAACTTATGTTGAAATGTACTCAACTCACAAACTGCAGAATGCAGGTTAGATGTTGCTTGACATTTGCCTTTTTATTTTTTTTTAGTCAAAATATGCCATGATACCACATGCTGAAATGGACACTTCTATTTGACTATACTGCATGCTTCTGTTGTGACATGCTGTTGTACTGTGGCTAAGACTTGCTTTTGCAATGCAATGATGCTGCATTTGCTGGATTTCTACTGCTTGACTGACTTATTGCACATTTTTCTTATTTTAAATGCAGTTGTGATTTTCTCCATTTTTCTACTGTGCTTGTAATACTCTTTGCTACTGTATTCGTTTTAGCTACTGTAACAGTAGATACATGCTGCTCACACCATTGCTATCCCATGGTAATGTTTTTAAATTACGAACATAATCATGTTATATCACTCTTGTTTGTACAAATTCATTTGTCATGTATTTGTGCTGTATGCTCATAGTAGTGTCCTCTAACAAAGTTCTGTTTATACTTTATCTACCAACTTATATTTTAATTTCAATTGAAGATCTGTCATGTTTCTGTATTGTATGTTCTGATGATAGTAAGTCCTAAGTAATATTGTTGAGGCACAATTTGTACTATGTATACAACTATGTATTAGTATCTACCGGCTTCTGTTAATAAAGGTGTTCATTTAAAAAAAAATAGATAAAAATTGTACAGTGTTTCACGTATGAAGATGTGTGTGATGGATGAGCGCACATATTGTCATCTGGAGATTTTATTCTCATTTTGATTCACTAATATCCAGATTGCTAGATAAACAATAAGACAGTTTCAGTATTGCAAACTGGTAGTAAATCTTGATTTGTCAGAGGCATCATCTTGTTTTAAAGATGAGATCAAGTAATACATATCTTGACCACTATAAGTGTTTAATGTGAATTGATTTTGAATGTAAAAAAAAATGAGTTTGCTTTTGTGTTGTCTCTATCAGTTTTTCCATACTGTTAGCAGTGATAACGTACAAGAGATCACTTAAAAAAAAATGAAGGAAATGGTGTGGCAACTGAATGCTCACCATAACTTGTAAACATTATACTTTTTTTTTTTCTAGTTTTAGAAAATTTTCTAATTTTTGTTCAAGAAAAAAAAATGCCACCCCATTTTTATTATTATTATTTTTCTTTTTATTTTGACGAAGCATAGGAATACATAGGATGTCACAACTATGCCCCCACTTTTTTTTTTTTTTACCACGTTAGTGGAACTAGAAAAAAGATGAAACCCTACGTACGAGCGTGATAGTTCCTTTTTTTTTCTGCTGAAGGCCTTTTTATTATTACTATTATTATTATTTTTTTTTGTATGTTAGTTGATGTAACATGGAAGTGGCAACAAAAGAATAAAGTGTCCCCCTTTTTTATTTTATTATTATTATTATTATTTTTTTGGGGGGTGGGAAGCTTGGCACCGGCCATGTAAAATCCCAAAATTGGTGTAATTTGGCACTATTTTACAAGGTTGATAGCAGCAAGAGGTAAGAGATGCATAATTTTCTTTACAATGTAAACAAAATTCCAGTACACACTGGTACAAGTCACCCCACATAATCACTTGAAAAATAAAGATCAATTTTGCATAAAGTAAAAGTAATCGTTTGCTTCATTTAGCGATGTCACTCATTTACATTTGCTTGCCAGAGCAATCTGTCAAATTCTTAGTGTAATTTGTTTGGCACTAAGTGGACTGTTATAAAATATGAAAAGTCATAGGTATATTATACACCGTACATTCAAATCACAAACATATAATAATAATAATAATAGTGAGACTCTTGAAGAGCGCACATTTCTACCTAAAAAGAGATACTCAAGGCGCTATAGAACAGAGTACATATTGTGTCACGTTACAACAGTATCACAGAAAATAATAAGACAATAAACCAACAAACAATATATACGTACACATACATTACATACAGGCATACAATATTGTCAATTCAAATTAAAAATATACGTCTTGAGATTCTTTTTGAAACTATCAATGGAAGATGCTTCTCTAAGAGATTTTGGTAGGCCATTCCATAGTTTTGGGCCCATATATGAAAAAGCCTGATCCCCCCAATTATGCTTGATTCGAGGTACCTGTAATTTTAGCGAGTTTGATGAACGTAGATTACATGGTGGTTGGTGAAGATGAAGAGTATTTTGAAGGTAGACAGGGGCAAATTTGCGCAATGTACGGTAAACAAGAAGAAGAATCTTGAAGTTAATACGTTTTTCAACAGGAAGCCAATGTAGGGACCGAAGTATTGGGGTAGTATGCACAGTTTTCTTCTTGAAAGTAAGTAATCTAGCGGCACAATTCTGAAGACGTTGCAGTTTACTGAGTTCTTTTTGTGGAAGACTGCAAAACAGAGAATTGCAGAAATCTAGACGAGACGAAATAAGAGCATGCATCAGTTTTTCTGCTGCTGATCTAGTTAAATATCTCCGAATTGAGCCCAGGTTACGCAAATGAAATCTTACAGATTGGGATACATATGAAATGTGGTCTTTGAATGTCAGATTTGCATCATAAACAACACCAAGATTACGAACTTTGTTCGAAGGCTTGATATTACTATTGCCGATTCTAACAAAACATGTATCAGAATTCACCTTTGTAATAGTCAACATCTGTTTGGATCCTATCAGAATAAATTCTGACTTACTGTCATTAAATTTGAGACCATTTCTTTCCATCCATGCCTTAACATCATCAATACATAATTCCAATCGTTTTACAGCTTCAGTGAGTTCAGTCCTGGTTGGTGAAAAGGATACAAATATTTGTATATCATCTGCATAACAGTGATACTGAATGTCGTGTCTTTCAAAAATGTGTCTAATCCTTGAAAGATATAGTGAGAATAGAAGTGGTCCACCTACAGACCCTTGCGGGACTCCGCAAGTAAGTGCAGCCGGATCAGAGTTACTGTCATTGATCTTAACATATTGTGAACGGCTGGCAAGGTAAGATTGAAACCACTCTAATGCAAGTCCTGTGACACCAACAGATCTGAGAGTCTGGGTGAGAATGGAATGGTCAACAGTATCAAAAGCTGCCGACATATCAAGTAAAACAACAGCAGTGATATTCCCAGCATCCATTTGTCTCAAACATTGATCAGTTAGGTCAGTAAGTAATGTCTCTACACTATGATCAGGGCGATACGCTGATTGGTGGCTATCAAGAAAATCATTCTCCTGCAAGTAGAAATTTTCAGTTAG